>ML279604.1:553-15804 GCA_005239495.1 Nicotiana undulata
TGTGAGGTGTTCACCGATCATAAGAGTTTGCAATACTTGTTTAAGTAAAAAGAGTTGAATATGAGGCAGAGGAGGTGGTTAGAGTAGCTGAAGGATTATGATATTACTATTCTCTATCATCCGGGAAAGGCCAACGTGGTGGCCGATGCCTTGAGCCGGAAATCAGTCAGCATGGGTAGTTTGGCTTACTTAATAGTTGGAGAGCGACCTTTGGATTTGGATGTTCAGGCATTAGCCAATCGATTGGTGAGATTAGAGGTTTTTGGGGGTGGCAGTGTTTTAGCCCATGTCGTCGCTCGTTCTTCGTTGTATGATCGTATACGCGCCAGGCAGTATGATGATCGTCATTTGTGTGCTCTTAGAGATGCGGTTCAGCATGGACGTGCCAAGTAGGTCACAGTTGATGCTAAGGGAGTTTTGATATTGCAGGGTGGTATATGTGTTCCTGATGTGGACAACAATCGTGAGTTGATATTGCAGGAGGCCCATAGTTCCCAGTATTCCATTCATCTGCGCGCCGCGAAGATGTACCAAGACTTGCGGAAGCATTATTAGTGGCGTAGAATGAAGAAGGATATTGTGGCTTATGTAGCTCGGTGCTTGAATTGTCAACAGGTTAAGTATGAGCACCAAAGACCCGGTGGTTTGATGCAGCAGATTCAACTTCCCGAATGGAAGTGGGAGTGTATCACGATGGATTTTGTAGTTGGACTTCCACGGACCGAGAGGATGGTTGATGCAGTATGGATTGTCGTGGATAGGCTGACCAAGTCAGCACATTTTATCCCGGTGGCGGTTTCATCTTCAGCGGAGAAGTTAGCTCAGATCTATATGAGAGAGATTGTCAGATTGCACGGTGTGCCCTTATCTATCATATCAGACCGGGGTACTCAGTTTACTTCCCATTTCTGGAGAGTATTTCAGCGAGATTTGGGCACACAAATTGAGTTGAGCACAGCATTTCATCCTCAGACGAACGGACTGTCCGAGCGCACTATTCATATTTTGGAGGATATGTTGCGGGCATGTGTTATTGATTTTGGTGGTTCATAGGATCAGTTATTGCCTTTAGTAGAGTTTGCCTACAACAACAGTTACCAATCGAGCATTCAGATGGCTCCGTATTAGGCATTGTATGGTAGGCGATGTCGGTCTCTAGTCGGATGGTTTGAGCCCAGAGAGGCTATATTATTGGGTTCTGATTTAGTCCAGGATGCCTTGGATAAGGTGAAGATCATTCAGGATAGGCTTCGTACAGCTCCGTCCAGGCAAAAGAGCTATGCATATCGTAGAGTTCGAGATTTGGCTTTTATGGTAGAAGACCAGGTGTTCCTGCGAGTGTCGCCTATGAAGGGCGTGATGAGATTCGGAAAGAAGGGCAGGTTGAGCCCTAGGTATATTGGTCCATTTGAGATTTTGGACACGGTAGGAGAGGTGTCCTACAGACTTGCCTTGCCACTGCAATTATCAGCCGTACATCCAGTGTTTCATGTATCCATGCTCCGGAGGTATATTGCAGACCCATCTCATGTTCTTGACTTCAGCGATGTCCAGTTGGACAAGGATCTGACTTATGAGAAGGAGCCGGTAGCTATATTAGACAGGCAGGTTCGCCAGTTGAGGTCGAAGAGTTATCCTTCGGTTCGTGTTCAGTGGAGAGGTCAGCCTGTCGAGGCAGCTACTTGGGAGTCCGAGTCTGATATGAGGAGTCGTTATCCCCTTCTTTTCTCAGACTCATGTACTTTTCTATGTCTGTTCGAGGACGAACGTTTGTTTTAAAGGTGGAGATTGTGATGACCCAAAAGGTCATCCTAAGTAATTCTAGCTAAATCTGTGTTCCGAGGCCCCAAAAGCCTCCATTAATCTCACCTCGATATGTGTGCGCAGCCCGGGCGTGTAGCCGGGAAGTCCTTATGTTGCAATTTGATGAAAATGGAATTTGCTCTGAGAATTAAATGAATACAGTTGACTTTGGTCAACATTTTTGGTAAAAGGATCCGGACCCGTAATTTGACGGTCCCGGAGGGTCCGTAGGAAAATATGGGACTTGGGCGTGTGCCCAGAATCGAATTCCGAGGTCCCAAGCCCGAGAAATGAATTTTTAAAGGAAATTGTTTTCTGGAAATAATAAAGGATTTTGAAAATGAATAATTATGTGGAAGCCGTGTTACCGAGCCCGTATTATGGTTCCGGAGCCTGGAACAGGTTTATTATATGTTAGGTGAGTTATCTGTGAAATTTGGTCTAAAACGACTTGAAATGACGTGTTTCGGATCAAAATTGGTAAAATTAAGCTTTAAGTAGTTTTAAAATATTTCTATGAGTTTTGAGGTTTAAATCGTTGAGTTTGATGATATTTTGGTGATTTAAAAGCTTGAATAAGTCCGTAGGATATTTTGGGAGTTGTGTGTGTTGTTGGTTTTGAGATCCGAGGGCTCGGGTGAGTTTTGGGTAGCTAATGGGGTGAGAAAACTTAGGAAATCACTGCTGATGCATCATCTTCTGGTGTGTCCGCACCTGCGAGCCTAGAGTCGCAGGTGCGAGACCGCAGGCGCAACACCAAGCCCGCAGGTGTGGTCCCCCTCACAGGTGTGACCCAAGCGCCGCAGGTGCGGCTTCGCAGGGGCGTCAAATTTTCCGCAGGTGCGGCCCCTTCTAGGTCTTACCCATTCCCGCAGGTGCGACCATTTTTCCGCACCTGCGATACCGCAGGTGCGAGCCTCCCTTCCGCAGGTGCGAGATTCGCCCAGTGATTTTTTTCTCTTAAGTCCAAAACAGTAGACATTACGGGATTTTCCCAACTTTTCACTCCTTCCTTCTTCTCCACAGCCCCTTAGCCATTTTTGACGAGCTTCATCACCACACCCTCCTAGGTAATCAATTCTAATTCCATTTTTCTTCCATTTAACATCATCTATCACTAGAATCTAGGCCTAAATTCCTAAAATCAAAGTAGAAATTAGGGATTTTGGGTGGAGTTAGGGCTTATGGGATTTTGGGTGATTCAACCTCAATTTGGGGTCGGATTTTAAAGAAATTATATATTCTAACTTGTGGGATTATGGGCGATCGGGTTTTGGTCCGAGCCTCGTGTTGGGACCAAGCGGGCCCGGGGTCGAATTTCGGTAATTTTGGAAGAATGCTAGAAATTGAATATCTAGGCTATGGGATTGTATTATTGAGTATTTATTGATATTATTGAATTAATTATGCCTAGATATCATTGTTTCGGCGTCGGATTATAAAGGAAAGACGGTCTTAGAGGGTTGATTGCTATACTTTGGCCCGAGGTAAGTGTCTTGCCTATCTTTGGTGAGGGAATNTGGGTGATTTGAACTATCTATTTCCACTATGTTGTACTCCTTGCCATTATATCTGTTATTTTTTGGTGAGGATGAGTGTAAAGCACGAAGGGTGATGTCGTGCCATGATTCATATTGATTATAAGCACGAAGGTTAATGTCGTGCCATGATTTCCATTGATTATATGCACGAAGGTAAATGTCGTTCCATGATTTACATTGTCGTACATTGTACATTGCATTGTGAGGAAGAGAGTAAAAGCACGAAGGGTGATGCCGTGCCATTGTTTCACATTTCTGGTACTTATACTTGTTTCGTTGGCTATTGTGTTAGATTGCCTCCCTTGTTTACTTCTATCTGTCAATTTGACTGCTTCATTTAACTTGTTCCCCTTTACTGCTCCCGTATCCCTTACTTGTCTACTTATCTTCTGTCTTGTATTATCCCTGTTACCTGCTGTAGAATAGGACAGGTTATTGTTATTGTCAAGTCTAGCCTCGTCACTACTTCGGCCGAGGTTAGGCTCGGCAATTACTCAGTACATGAGGTCGGTTGTACTGATGCTACACTGCTGTAACGACCTAGCCGGTCGTTTTGCGTATTTAAATCCCGTTTCCTTAAATGAAACATTCTATAGCATATATTCGTGCTTTATGACTCGCGGGAGCGGGTGGTTCGAGATTTGGGGATGATCTGGATGGTTTAGGAACACTTGGTTCCTTAAGGGTGGCCTATTTTGCCAAGTTTGACTTTGGTCAACATTTTGAGCAAACGACCTCGGAATCGAGTTCTAACAGCTCCAGTAGCTCCGTATGATGATTTTAGACTTGGGCGTATGTTCGGCTCGGGTTTTTGATGACCCGGGAGCGTTTCGGCGCCCGAAATGGAATTCAGGAATTCCTTAAGTTTGGAATTTGGCCTGGAACGGGACTTAATGCTATCAGGGTCCGAATGGAATTCCGGGGCCAGTAATAGTTTCGTATAGTCATTTACGACTTGTCTGCAAAATTTGGGGTCATTCTGAGTAGTATAGACTCGTTCGGCGCAATGCCATGAATTCTAGAATTCCAAAGTTCTTAAGTTTGAATAATTTGGTTTTGGGGTTGAATTTTGAGTTCCGTTGTTGTTTTCATGTTTCGGAAGTTCGAGCGAGTCCGTATCATGAATACAGACTTGACTGGGCTTTTGGACGGGGTCCCGGGGGGCTCGGGGGTGTTTTAGACCCCCGGGAGCTAAGTTAGAAAAAACTAGAAAATCCCTGTCTGGTTTCCTTCTCTGCGATCGCAGAGGGATGATTGCGATCGCAGAGAGGGATTTCTTCTGGGCTAAATTTTGTGCTCTGCGATCGCAGACATCACCCTGCGATCGCATAAGTCTCTCCTCCCACTCTTTGGGATCGCAGACCTCACTCCTGCGATCGCATAAGCCTAACTCCTCACTCTCCACGATCGCAGGCCCCAATATGCGATCGCATAGTTTTGTTTGGGGGCCCAGGGCTATTTGTTCTCCGCGATCGCAGACCTCCAGCCGCGACCGCAGTCGTCTGGCAGCTTGGTCTCTGCGATCGCAGGCCTGATGCCGCGATCGCGGTTAAGGTTTTCCTGGGCAGTACTTAAATGTCCAATTACAGGTTTTCTTCTTCATTTTCAAATACCCAACCTCCATTAAAGCTTCTCAAAGCTGGGGAAAAGCTGTCCAAGGTCAAGTTCCTCAAGGTTAGTGTAATTTCCTCTCTAAATTCATGGATTAATTATGGAATTCCAACTAGGTTACCTATTAAAATATCAAATCATGGGAAAATTGGGTAGAAAATTCTAGGGCTTTGATAATTAGTGAATTACTCCTTTTTAGCCATGAATTCCTAAATAAATTATGTAATCACGATCCTTAGGCTTCGGGTGGCAGCACCGGAGCCCAGGCCAGTTGCAGAGATAGACCAGCAGAAGATGCTGGGTAGGTAGACCCTGCTTCGCCCTCTGACCTTCGGGGGTGAGCGAGGAGATGATGCACAGGATTTTATCGAGAGGTGCAGGGACAGACTGCGCAACATTAGGATATTAGAGTCACACGGGGTAGATTTCACGACATTTCAGCTTGAGGGCAGAGCTCGCCGCTAGTGGAAGTCATATGTTCTCAGTAGGTCAGCAGGGTCGCCACCGGTTACTTGGGAGCAGTTTATTCAGTTATTTTTGGACAGATACATTCCACCATCTGAGAGGGAGGAGCTTCGGGGTCAGTTTGAGAGGTTAGAGCAGGGGCAGATGTCTGTGTCAGATTATGAGGCCAGGTTCTCAGAGTTGTCTCGCCATGCTCTCATGATATTACCCACAGATGCTGAGAGGGTTCGACGGTTTGTGGCAGGCTTACATCCGGGAATCAGGACTTCCATGGCCAGAGAGGTAGAGATGGGTACCCCATATCAGCTCGTAATCGAGATAGCTCGACGTATCGAGGGTTACCGTGTGAGGGGCAGGGAGCAGGGTCAGCCAGTACAGCAGGACAAGAGGGCCAGGTTTGTAGGCGACTTTAGAGGGGCTCCAGCTAGAGCCAGGGGTCAGTATGGAGGTGTCCAGTTGAGCAGGCCTTCCTATTCAGCACCTCCAGTACCTCCTAGGGTTGTTCCAGTTAGGCCCCAGTTTAGCGCCATGCCCGAGCGCTCCTATCATCCTTCAGCCATCCAGAATGCGCCCAGCAGTTATTCTAGCTATCATAGATCCGCCAGTTCTTATCCCAGTGCTTTACTAGGGGATTCACACCGCTCTTCAGCTAGTCAGGGTTCCTCCTCTTCAAGGCGGCAAGCAGTAGTGCTAGTGGGTTGCTTCGAGTGTGAGGATCTGGGTCACGCATGGAGGTTTTGTCCCAGGAATCGGGGTAAGGCCGTGCAGCAGAGCCAGCAGCCTATGATTTCAGCGCCAGCAGCACCACCACTTAGGGGTGGAGGTCAGATTGGTAGGGGCTATCCTAGAGGGGGAGGCCAGTCAGGAAGGGGTCGTTCAACTCCAGTTCGTCCTGTGGGAGCTTAGTCAGCGGGTGCTCCAGCCAGATTTTATGCTATTCCAGCCAGGGAAGACGCAGTAGCATCAGACGCCGTGATTACAGGTATTATTTCGGTCTGTGGTAGAGAGGCTTCAGTGCTATGTGATCCATGGTCTACATATTTTATGTTTCAGCATTATTTTCCCATTCTCTGGATGTTAGTTGCTAGTCTTTGGGTTCTCCCTTGTATGTATCTACTCCTGTGGGCAACTTTGTATTGGTAGACCGGGTCTACCAGTCTTGTGTGATTACCTTCTGTGAGTTTGAGACCAGAGCCGACCTGTTGTTGCTTGATATGGTTGATTTTGAGGTCATCTTGGGCATGGATTGGTTATCCCCTCATCATGCTGTCCTGGATTGCCATGCCAAGACAGTTACATTAGTCATGCCTATGTCGCCGAGGTTAGAGTGGAAGGGTGCTTCAGTTAATGCCTTTGGCCGGGTCATTTCCTTCATGAAATCTAGGCACATGGTCGAGAAAGGGTGTCTGTCTTATCTTGCTTATGTGCGGGACACCACCGCCCTACCCTTGATTCAGTACCTGTCGTTCGAGAGTTTCAGGATGTGTTTCCTTCAGATCTTCTAGGCATGCCTCCAGATCGAGATATAGATTTCTACACTGATTTGGCTCCAGATACTCAGCCTATTTCTATTCCTCCTTATCGTATGGCTCCTAAGGATCTAAAAGAGTTGAAAGAGTAGCTTGAGGAGTTGTTGGCCAAGGGGCTTATTAGGCCGAGCGTGTCGCCGTGGGGTGCTCCAGTACTATTTGTGAATAAGAAGGATGGGTCTATGCGGATGTGTATTGACTACCGCCAGTTGAATAAGGTGACCATCAAGAACAAGTATCCTCTGCCATGCATTGATGATTTGTTTGATCAGCTACAGGGTGCTTGTGTATTCTCTAAGATTGATCTGAGGTCGGGTTATCACCAGTTGAAGATTCGGGCTTTTGATGTCCCAAAGACTGCATTTCGCACCACATATGGCCACTATGAGTTTTTAGTGATGTCCTTTGGCTTGACTAATGCCCCAACGGCATTTATAGACTTGATGAATAGAGTGTTCAGGCCGTATATCGACTCCTTCGTTATTGTTTTCATTGATGACAAATTGATTCTACTCCCGGAGCCTGGGAGAGCACGAGCAGCATTTTAGGGATGTACTTCAGACCTTGCGAGAGCAGAAGCTATATGCTAAATTCTCCAAGTGCGAGTTTTGGCTGGAGTCCGTGGCATTTCTGGGGCACGTGGTTTTAGGTGATGGTATTAAAGTTGATCCACAGAAGATTGAGGCAGTTCAGAGTTGGCCACGTCCTACGTCAGCTTCAGAGATCAGAAGTTTTCTGGGTTTAGCAGGTTATTACTGTCGATTCGTTGAGGGATTCTCTTCTATTGCCGCTCCAATGACTAGATTGACTCAGAAGAATGCTCCATTTCAGTGGTCCGACGATTGTGAGGCGAGCTTTCAGAAGCTCAAATCGGCATTGACTTCAGCACCAGTGTTATCATTGCCTTATGAGTCTGGAGTGTATACAGTGTATTGCGACGCCTCGCGCGTCGGGTTGGGATGTGTATTAATGAAGGATGGCAAGGTTATTTCTTATGCTTCGCGGCAGCTGAAGGTTCATGAAAAGAATTACCATGTGCACGATTTGGAGTTGGCGGCGATTGTTCATGCTTTGAAGATATGGCGACATTATTTGTACAGTGTATCTTGTGAGGTCTATACCGACCACCGCAGCCTGCAGTACTTACTCAAGCAGAGGGACCTTAATTTGAAGCAGCGGAGGTGGCTTGAGTTGTTGAAAGACTATGATCTCACTATTCTGTATCACCCGGGCAATGCAAATGTGGTAGCAGATGCCTTGAGCAGGCGGGCAGCTAGTACGGGTAGTTTGCCCTACATTGAGGCTGAGGAGAGACCTTTAGCCGGGGACATTCAGTCCTTGGCCAATCGCATGATGAGATTGGATCTTTCTGATCCTCGTCGAGTTCTAGCTCATGTGTTTGCTCAGTCTTCATTATTGGGGGAGATTAAAGCTCGACAGTTTGATGATCCACGTCTAGCAGAGCTACGAGATACGGTGGTCCAGGGCAGGGCCAAGGAGATTACTTTAGGCGAGGATGGTATTCTGCGACTCCGGGGCCGATTGTGTGTTCCTAATGTTGATGGCCTGAGGGAGAGGATTATAGCAGAGGCTCACAGTTCTCGGTATTCTATCCACCCAGGAGCTACGAAGATGTACCGTGATTTGAAGCAGCACTATTGGTGGAGGCGGATGAAGAAAGACATTGTTCAGCATGTGGCTAGGGGTCTTAATTGTCAGCAGGTTAAGTATGAGCATCAGCGGCCAGGAGGCTTGTTTCAGCAGATGCCCATTCCTGAGTGGAAATGGGAGCGTATCATGATGGACTTCGTGGTTGGGTTGCCTCGGACTTTGCGGAAGGTTGATGCGGTTTGGGTCATTGTGGATAGACTGACCAAATCAGCACATTTTATTCCTGTGGCTACTACTTATACTACAGAGAGGCTGGCTCAGATTTACCTTCGTGAGATAGTCCGGTTGCACGGTGTGCTGGTGTTTATCATTTCAGATCGGGGTCCTCAGTTCACTTCGCACTTCTGGAGAGCTTTGCACAGCGAGATGGGTACTCAAATAGACCTCATTTCAGCATTTCACCCTCAGACTGATGGTCAGTCAGAGCGTACAGTTCAGATTTTGGAAGATATGCTCAAGGCTTGCGTGATTGATTTAGGGGGTCAGTAGGATCAGTTCTTTCCCTTAGCAGAGTTTGCATACAATAAAATTTATCAGTCCAGCATCGAGATGGCTCCATTTGAGGCTTTATATGGTCGGCGATGTTGTTCTCTGATTGGGTGGTTTGAGCCTAGCGAGGCCAAACTATACGGTACATATCTGGTCAGAGATGCCTTGGAAAAGGTAAAGATTATTCAAGAAAGGCTCCATACAGCACAGTCTAGGCAGAAGAGCTACGCGGATCGGCGGGCACGTGATGTATCATTCATGGAGGGAGATAAGGTTATGTTGAAGGTCTCGCCGATGAAGGGCATTATGAGATTCGGAAAGAAAGGCAAGCTGAGTCTCAGATTTTTTAGGTCCTTTCGAGGTGTTGAAGCGGGTTGGAGAGGTTGCTTATGAGCTTGCTTTGCCCCCAGCCTTATCAGGAGTTCACCCAGTTTTTCATGTCTCCATGCTTCGGAGGTATCACGCCGACTTCTCACACGTGGTTGATTACAGCACTATTCAGTTAGATGAGAAGTTGGGCTACGAGGAGGAGCCAGTGGCTATTGTCGGTAGGCAGGACCACCAGCTGAGGTCTAAGACAGTTTCTGCGGTTAAGGTCCAGTGGCGGGGCCAACCACTTGAGGAGGCAACTTGGGAGTCCGAGCAGGGCATGCGGAGAAGATATCCACAGCTATTCAGCACTCCAGGTATGATTCTAGTCTTGTTCGAGGACGAACGTTTATTTAAGAGGGGGAGAATGTAACAACCCAGCCGGTCGTTTTGCGTATTAAGATCCCGTTTCCTTAAATGAAACCTTCTATAGCGTCTATTCATGCTTTATGACTCGCGGGAGCGGGTGGTTCGGGATTTGGGGATGATTTGGATGGTTTAGGAACACTTGGTTCCTTAAGGCTGGCCTATTTGGCCAAGTTTGACTTCGGTCAACCTTTTGAGCAAACGACTTCGGAATCGAGTTCTGACAGCTCCAGTAGCTCTGTATGATGATTTCGGACTTGGGCGTATGTTCGGCTCGGGTTTTTGATGACCCGGGAGCGTTTCGGCGACCGAAATGGAAATCAGGATTTCCTTAAGTTTAGAATTTGACCTGGAACGGGACTTAATGCTATCGGGGTCCGAATGGAATTTCGGGACCGGCAATAGTTCCGTATAGTCATTTACAACTTGTCTGCAAAATTTGGGGTCATTCCGAGTAGTATAGACGCGTTCGGCGCACTGCCATGAATTATAGAATTCCAAAGTTCTTAAGTTTGAATAATTTGGTTTTGGGGTTGAATTTTGAGTTCCGTTGTTGTTTTTCATGTTCCGGAAGTTCGAGCGAGTCCGTATCATGAATACAGACTTGCCGGGGCTTTTGGACGGGGTCCCGGGGGGCTCGGGGGTGTTTTAGACCCCCGGGAGCTAAGTTACAAAAAACTAGAAAATCCCTGTCTGGTTTCCTTCTCTGCGATCGCAGAGGGATGATTGCGATCGCAGAGAGGGATTTCTTCTGGGCTAAATTTTGTGCTCTGCGATCGCAGACATCACCCTGCGATCGCATAAGTCTCTCCTCCCACTCTTTGCAATCGCAGACCTCACTCCTGCGATCGCATAAGCCTAACTCCTCACTCTCCACGATCGCAGGCCCCACTATGCGATCGCATAGTTTTGTTTGGGGGCCCAGGGCCATTTGTTCTCCGCGATCGCAGACCTCCAGCCGCGACCGCAGTGGTTTGGCAGCTTGGTCGCTGCGATCGCAGGCCTGATGCCGCGATCGCGGTGAAGGTTTTCCTGGGCAGTACTTAAATGTCCAATTACGGGTTTTTTTCTTTATTTTCAAATACCCAACCTCCATTAAAGCTCCTCAAAGCTGGCAAAAGTTGTCCAAGGTCAAGTTCCTCAAGGTTAGTGTAATTTCCTCTCTAAATTCATGGATTAATTATTCAATTCCAACTAGGTTACCTATTAAAATATCAAATCATGTGAAAATTGGGTAGAAAATTCTAGGGCTTTGATAATTAGTGAATTACTCCTTTTTAGCCATGAATTCCTAAATAAATTATGTAATCACGATCCTTAGGCTTCGGGTAATTCATTCCTTTGAGAATTTTCAAAATCCGAACACGTGGGCTCGGGGTCAAATTTTCAAAAACCTTCAAGAATGCTATATTTTGGATTATCTTGTTAATTCTTATTCCTAGAGCATGAATTGACTCAATTACACTATGTTTGGCTAGTGGAGAGCCGTCAGGAGTAGTTTCGGAAATTCGAGCGCATCTTTGATCCGGTCCTTGGTCCGAGGAGTGCTTTTATCGAGGTGAGTCTCCTTTCTAACCTCGTAAGAGGGAAATTGTCCCTCTAGGTAGCCTTGTTTGCTATGTGATCTTGTTTGGGGGCTACGTACGCACCGAGTGACGAGAGTCCGTACGTAGTGGCTATTACTGTTTCGTCCGGGTAGCTAGGACACAGCATGTTCATTGTTTTCCTCTATTGTAGAATAGTTATGACTTGTATACTTCTGTGCTTGGTATTGTTGTCTTTGAACGTTGTGATACTTGGCTTGATTTAAGGGTGATAAGAGGGTCACGGTAGATTGATGATTGACTATATTATGGGATCGTGTCGTACGCCATGGCAGATTGATGATTGATTATATTATGGGATCGGGTCGTACGCCATGGTGAGATTGAGACTACCAGGGTGGGATTGGGCCGTACGCCACGGCGAGATTGAGACTACCGGGGTGGGATCGGGCCGTACGCCACGGCGAGATTGAGACTACCAGGGTGGGATCGGGTCGTACGCCACGGCGAGATTGAGACTACCAGGGTGGGATCGGGTCGTACGCCATGGCAAGATTGAGACTATCAGGGTGGGATCGGGTCGTACGCCACGGAGGATACCAAACTTGTTTGATTTGGGATTGTTATTTGATGCCGGTTACTGATGTACTTGATTATTTGTTTTACTTGCCTGCAGTTTCTTCACATCCTGCTTACGTTAAGATTGTTGGACCTTAGTGAGTATCGAGTCAACCTCTCGTCACTACTTCTTCGAGATTAGACGGGATACTCACTGGGTACATATTTATATATATGTACTCATGCTGCACTTTCTTTCCTTTTTATGTACTTTTCTGTAGAGGTCCGGAGGCTGGTCCATCTGATTTTCAGGCCGGTGCCAGATACTGATAGCGTGGTTATACTTCACGGTGAGCTGCTTTCCTGACGACTTCCTAGCAGCGTCCGGGAGTTTCTTTGTTATGTTCTCTGTCTATTTCACTTAGACTGAGACCCTGTACATGTTGTAGTCATTGTATATTCAGTAGTTGCCCGTGACACTAGCTCCTGGCACACACGCGGTATTTATATTTTTGGGGTTTTGGGATGTATATCGATATGTATGTTTTATTTCGGCTTTATACCTACTATGATTTTACTTTCACTCAAGGCTAGTATCATGTTAGTTGTTATAAACTGGTAACCATTGACATGTTGATCGAATGGGAAGGGTATCACCTAGTGAAAGTTATATCGGCTTGCCTAACCCCGCTGTTGGGCGCCATCGCGACCTGAATTAGGGATTTGGGTCGTGACAACTGCACTTCTTAATGTTGTGCAGATCCCGCATCCAGACCCAGTGGACCACATTGAGGGAGTCACATTCAGTCCACCCAGAGCTTCAAGGTATACCCGCTGGCGTTCGTGGGCCTTGGTGTCTCTCCTGCATTTGGATTCCTCATTGTCTTACTTTTTCTCCTAGTTCCAAGACAATTATATATTTCCTTTCAGACTCTGTATTTAGCACTCAGTTTAGATAGTTCGTTGTGACACCCCGGTTTTGGGATTTTACGATGTTATTGTCTTTATTCTTTCATTATGCGTTTTTGAAGTATTATTATTTTTCTACTGTAAAACTTTGGAGGTAATTTGGGATGTTTCAGTAAAGGTTGAAAGTAAATGAATTCGAGATATTCCAGTAAAGATTTGAAGGTTAATGGCTTTAATACCGTTACGTTGTTTATCGAGGTCAAAATGTTGTGTACGTTGGCTTGTCTAGCGGGTTCAACGTTAGACGCAGTCACGGTCTGAAAGGTGGGATTTCGGGTCGTGACAAACACCTTCCCCTTGGAGTAATTTATAGCCCTTACCCACCCTATGGTTATCCAAATCTAAGTTTGTAAATGACCCTCAGTAGGTGCCCTAACGCACCTTAATTCGTTAGGTGGCGACTCTTCGATTCCTTGAATACCCCTTTCCCAAAAGGAAACGAGTTGTCCCGATAATGTCAAGAACCCTGACCGATCTGAAAGGAGGAGTCAAAAAAAAGGGGGGCGCGACACTCGGCATATGAATTCTTGATCCTTTTTTTCTTTGAAAAAGAAATGGTTGAAGTAGGGATTATTATCACACAACAATATGTATGAGTTCTTGCTCTTATATTCACAAAATAGTTTCACAGACTATATGTGATTTCCTTTGAGATTCACTGGTTTAAATTGGGTCTTGGGTTTGTTTTCCACTTGAACTTTCATGTGCCATGAGTGGGGTGATTTATTGGAAAGTTCTCTTTCGTCATCTTTGGTTTAGAACTTACCCGAAATGTACTTCCAGATGAATCCTAGACTAACTTGGGCTGAGGAATAATATCAGGCCTTCCTTGGACTGCCGTTATGCCAAGCTTTCCTGTCCATGCATATTTTCCTTAGCCTGCCATAGGCTACAAAGTTACAAGTTGTATGAGTAGTGGGCTGAGTCCCGCCCCAGCCTCGGCCCCTAACATGGCCTCGGCCTCTGTTCCTAATAGGATTGGTGTTGGGAGGACCTGATTTGTCGGTCTGCGGGAGAAAAGCACGTATTCCCGCCATTTGCAAGTGAGTAGAAGAATTCAATCAATGTTAGAGATAACAAGAATCGCACGATAGAGAAGAAATAAAATGGAGTTTGTTCCTAACTTCATAGCCTCTGAGGGATAAGTACAGACGTCTCCGTACCGATCCTTCAGACTCTATTAAGTTTGTTCGTGAATTGTGAGATCTAGGCAACCTAGTTCTCTGATACCAACTTGTCACGACCCAAATTCCCAACCCACGGGATCGTGATGGCGCCTAACACCACACCTGCTAGGCAAGCCAATGTTAGAACTTGTCTAATGATTGTCTCTTAAAATTTACCTATACACAACGGAACAATTTAAAAAAAAAAATAAACTGAATCTAATATTTTCCACTGAATAACTTCATGAATAATAATAATAATCGAATAAGTTACCCGAACCACGAACTAAATTAACTCAATAAATTCGGGTATTCAATATAAAGTGGTTTAGTTAATTTGCATTAACTAATGGCTTTATTGCATCATAAGAATTGTCTGCATTTTCATAAATAGTATGTAGACAATATCTCTTTACTACTTAGACTCTATTTTTTAACAGACAATGAGTTGGTGTTAGTGGGTATGAAATGGTAAAGAAGGGGACTAGGTAACTAATACCTAACCCTATCTATTGCATCAGTTACATTACAGTTGAAGATCTCTTTATTCAAAGACAAAAAAGAAGATCTCTTTTATTATCTTACGTAATTCTTTTTTTTGGGTTGAATTATCTTACGTAATTCAAACATGTGTTGGTGGAGCCCAAGACATAAAAGAAGATCTCTTTTATTATCTCTTTCTACTCAATTTCTCTGCTGAAATTTTGGACCAAACATTGACAATTTACTAGACAGCGAAAACATTTTTCCTATTTAGTGACAGCAAGCTTCATAGCGTACTGTATTATGAGATTTTGAGAAACCTTGTAAACTACTACTAATAAGAATTGCACTAATTCTGTGTAAACATGTTGTCGGCAAGACTGTTTGATTTTTTGGGTTTACTATGTTTAGTCTGATTGTGATCAGTAGAAAATTTTCACCGTTCCATAAGTTTATTGGTCAAGGTTTATTTTAGAGAAAAATTGTTTGACACAAAACATGCCACTATGCATAGATTATGAAACAAGAATTAAGTTTTATTCATTCACAATTTAGCGTATATATAACTTATTATAGTATATGTTATAAGTGTGTATGTATATAACATTCATTCATCACTAGGTTATAAGTTGATGAATCAATTGTACAACGAAGCGTATTATACATATATATATATATATATATATA
>ML279604.1:15958-49036 GCA_005239495.1 Nicotiana undulata
ACAGACACTTCACTGTAATACTATAACGTATATATAACTTATTATAGTATATGTTATAAGTGTGTGTATCTATATAACATTCATTCATCACTAGGTTATATACTATAATATATAGACACACACACATACACTTCACTATAATACTAGAACGTATATATAACTTGTTATAGTATATGTTAGTGTGTGTATATATATAAACACACACTTCGTGCTGCTTTAACTATATATATAGCATGTTATAGTATATGATATTGTATTCATTAATTGTTTATCAATTCATTAATTATTCGTACGTAGTAATGTATAAGATTGATCATCAATTACAATATAGTTTATGTGTGTGTATGAAATTACTCATATATTTAAATATAACTTAAAAAATTACTTTACTCTCCTATAATAATCTATTAAAATTAATTGCTTAGTTAATAATTATTTATAATAATTTTAGTTAAATAAAATAAATATTTATAGCGAATAATAATTTTTTTATAACTTAGAATATTTAAAAACCAAAAAAAGAAAAAAAAAACTAATTTAATTTTTTTTTTAAATAGCGACCAAGGTTGGTCGCTATTTTTGGTCAAACGGTCAAAATTAATTAAAGACCAAAAATAGCGACCAACTTTGGTCGCTATTCCAAAAAACAGAGTCAAAAACGGGTTTCCCCCTCCATTTTTCATATTATCTCCCCAAAATTTCCCCAACCCTCTCTTTCCCTCCCCTTCTCGCCTGACCACTCCCTGGCTGGACATTTGCTGCCACCGGAGGACTGCCGCCGCCCCACTGTTGTCGGACCACTGTCGGCCACCACCACCGCCGCCCCCTCTCTCTCCTTCTCCACCTAAAAAGAACCAAGGTTAGAATTATAAGCTTGAATCTTTGTTATTTCTAGTGTGTGTTACAATATTTGATGTATTGTAGTTTATTATTTCAATTAGTGTTTCAATTCTTTGAATATTGTATTATATTGACGATTAGGGTTTAGGTCTTGTTTTAATTAGTTTTGTTAATTAATTTAATAACTAATTGGTTTAATTAGTGTTGAATTTAGTTTAGTTAGATTTGAATTATACTTTGTATTGTCTTGATAGTTTAGTTAGAATTTAGGGTTTAGGATATGAATTGAAATTTTTGGATATGAATTGGACTTTTGTGGATATGAATTGAACCTTTAGGATATGAATTGAACCTTTAGTATATAAATTGCACTTTTGTGGATATGAATTGAACCTTTAGGATATGAATTGCATTTTTGTGGATATGAATTGAACCTTTAGGATATGAATTGAACTTTTGTGGATATGAATTGAATCTTTAGGATATGAATTAAGCTTTTGTGGATATGAATTGAGCCTTTAGGATATGAATCGAGCCTTTAGGATATGAAATAAACCTTTAGGATATGAATTGAACCTTTAGGATATGAATTGAACTTTTGTGGATATGAATTGATCCTTTGGGGTATGAATTGAACCTTTTGGATATGAATTAAGCTTTTGTGGATATGAATTGAGCCTTTAGGATATGAATTGAACTTTTGTGGATATGAATTCAGCCTTTAGGATATGAATTGAACCTTTTGGGTATGATTTGCACTTTTGTGGATATGAATTGAACCTTTAGGATATGAATTAAGCTTTTGTGGATATGAATTGAGCCTTTAGGATATGAATTGAACTTTTGTTGATATGAATTGAGCCTTTAGGATATGAATTGAACCTTTTGGATATGATTTGCACTTTTGTGGATATGAATTGAACCTTTAGGATATGAATTAAGCTTTTGTGGATATGAATTGAGCCTTTAGGATACGAATCGAGCCTTTAGGATATGAATTGAACCTTTAGGATATGAATTGAACATTTAGGATATGAATTGCACTTTTTTGGATATGAATTAAACCTTTAGGATATGAATTGAACTTTTTGTGTATGAATTGAACAATATGATTATCCAAATCGACGGAGATTGCGGGAGGATTTTGTAGAAGGGGTTGATGACTTTATTAGACATGCAATAGAACTTCCACCAAGAATAACTTGGACACAGTACCTGGCAGAGTGGGTCTTCAATTGTTGTTCTCATTAGCGACAATGATGATGAGAAGACAATGGAATGTGTTTCAAACAATGATGGTGTAGGTAGGAATTTAACATTTCCTAAGCAGATAAAAGAAGAGGTTATATAGAAATTCTCTACTTCATTTTTCAAGAGGAAAAAAAGTTAATTGAGAGTGACAAGGTTGATGGTAATGGAAAGTTGTCCGTTGCTCATGGCAGTTCCCATAAAACGGGGATCATAAGACTCTGTGATGACAAAGACGAAAGGAAGTTTTATTCTCAACTTTCTTCCAATTCTGATCCGTACAAGCTTAATGGGATTGGTGATATTTCTTCGGATGTTGAAATCTGGATGAACGTGATATGTGCACATTATATGCAACAGATTTCTCCAAACTTCTCTTCCTTGGAGAAATCTGCTGCCTATAAAGTGCACATATCGCGTTCATGCATAGTTCAACATCCTTCTCTTCCAAGAAAAATGTTGGTACCTTATAGGATGTTGAAATCTGGATGAACGTGATATGTGCACGTTATATGCAACAGATTTCTCCAAACTTCTCTTCCTTGGAGAAATCTGCTGCCTGTAAACTGCACATACGCGTTCATGCAGAGTTCAACATCCTTCTCTTCCAAGAAAAATGTTGGTACCTTATAGGATGTACCAACGCTTCTCGAAGGAAGAGAAGTTTGGAGAAATCCGCTGCCTATAAAGTGCACATATCACGTTCATGCAGAGTTCAACATCCTTCTCTTCCAAGAAAAATGTTTTACCTTTAATTCTTTTGATTAGCATTTTCATACTATTTTCACTCAAATCATTGTCTGAATCCAAAGAAATATCACCAATCAGATTAAGCTTGTACGAATCATACTTGGAAGAAAGTTGAGAATAAAACTTCATTTCGTCTTTGTCATCACAGAGTCTTATGATCCCCGTTTTATGGGAACTGCCATGAGCAACGGACAGCTTTCCATTACCATCAACCTTGTCACTCTCAATTAAATTTCTTTTCCTCTTGGAAAATAAAGTAGAGAATTCCTCTATAACCTCTTCTTTTATCTGCTTATGAAATGTTAAATTCTTACCTACACCATCACTGTTTGAAACATATGTCATTGCCTTCTCATCATCATTGTCGCTAACGAGAACAACAATTTATCAAAGACACACCCTGCCAGGTACTGTATCGAAGTTATTCCCGAGTAATATTACTACGAGGATAATCACCAAAGCCACCAGACAACTTTATGATGCCAATGAAGCAAGATGAGCTATTCAATGAGACTCATATTGTAAAGAAGAAGAAAGAGACTGATCCAGAAAGGTGGGTCGAGGGCCGAGCCTCGACTTTCCATGTAAGTTTTTTACTTTTCATTAAGTATTTTGATTTACTTTTATATAAAATTTGAAATACTAATTCAATGTAATTTTTCTTATAGGGTCGCTTCACATCTGACGTGGAGGAATTCATACGCAGTCAGCCACCTAATGAGTCGGGCGAGGCAATCCAACTTTCGGACGAGGATGCTGAGAGAACACTTAGTTTTCCTTAGTTACTTTTATATACTTTGAACTAGACAATAGAACCGGTTTTCGAATGGGCTTGTAATAAACGTTAACTTAGTTTTGTTAGTTTAATGTGTTAGTTCTATTGAACTTAATACTTTGTTGGTTTTAATGTTGTTGTTAATATTGTTATTGTTGTTGTTATTGTTGTTGTTGTTGCTTGTAATAGAATTTGGTATGCTGGCAGGTGGTGTAGCTGCCAAAACAGGCAGTTTCTGCCAAAATTATACCCAGAAAAGCGACCAACTTTGGTCGGTTTTCTATTTAATTTTTTTTTTCTGGGCAATAGCGACCAAGGTTGGTCGCTAATTAACCCAGATTTTCAGAATAGCGACCAACTTTGGTCGCTATTCTTCTATTACAAAAAAACAAATTCTGGAAATTAGTGACCAATGTTGGTCACTTAAGTATAAAAAAATTAAATTCTTGAATTAAGCGACCAATTTTGGTCGCTTTTGTATAAAAAATTAAAAAAAAACAAGCGACCAACTTTGGTCGATATTTTCCAGATTTTAAAATATAATATTTGATTTACAGACCAAAGTTGGTCGCTATATTTTGAATAATAATAAATAAATAAATAACGTAATTTAAATATAGAGACCAACTTTGGTCTCTAAGGTAAAGGGACCAGCAAAATAGCGACCAAGTCTTGTTGGACGCTTTTTGGTCGCTTTTTCACTGTTTAGCGACCAACTTTGATCGCTTTTTGTGGTCGCTTTTTCCCGGATTTTTAGTAGTGTACATGTCCTTAACTTTTGAACTTAACTTCACGACTACATGTCCTTAACTTGTTTACTTATGCTCCGGAAAGCCATCATCTGGTATTGATTATTTTATATGATATATTTTTACTAAGCAATGGATTGTGCTTCCTCCCGCTCCTTCAGAAACGTCACATTTTAGAGAAAATGAAGGTGTTGGTTTCTTGATTGATCCTAATTATTTCGACTATCTTGTGTTGCGATTTATTCCTTTGGGTGATTTCAAGTTTAGTATCCAGATGTTTTCGTCTGAGCAACGAAAGGGGGATAAGTTTTGAGGTAATTAATAAAATGAATACATCGGCGTATTTCCGTTTGGGAAGGAAATGGTAACACTATCTTTTCATATTAATTTTAATAGACTAGTGACTACTTTTGCTCAATATTAAAAATGTTGGATAAAAAGTAAATACCACTTTAAAAAATGGCTACCCCACTCAATTTTTACGTGATCAGTTGTTCAAGTCCATTACTAATTAATTATTTTAATTTGTGGTGATTCAAACTTGTAATCTTAAATATGTCATGATGTTTTTGGGACTATAAAAATATACGTTAAAAAAATGAGAAGTTTAAAATAAACTATTTTAAATATAGACTGATATTATTCTTTTTTTAAATTAACTTGTAAAGAAATAACATAAAAGTGGAGCAGGGAGTAACAAAATATATTTTGCTCTAGAAATGCCTAATATTTTTCACTTTATGAGACGAAGAAACCTAGTTTAGAAGACGTACAACGAAACACCAGGTAGGAACGTAAATGATTTGAAGTTGGAACCTAGCTCACATCCACTAAATTCTGAGATCAACACTTAAAGGAATGAAAGATGGACAGATGGATGGAGGAAAGTTGGTTGGTTAGTTCGTTAAATTAGTTAGTGTAATAGAAATGGAGATAGTGAACTATCTACTAATAGTGACAGTTAGAGGGACGTCTGAGGAATCATAAATTATGCCTAGTCTAAATTGGTATTGATATGCCGACAGCATACGTGTTGATGATTCCTTTGCAAAATTTCAATTTCCACCGTAAGTGTGCCCACAATTTCCATATTATTTTACTTGTGTCGGATTTTTTAAAAATATGTTAAATTTAAAGGATTGATACACACTGAACAATATTTTGAAAGAATTCCAACAACATAAGCTTTTCTAGTAATTTGAAAACGAGTCTTGTAAACAGAATTTCTCTTGCAATATTTGTATTTGGTAGTCGAATACGAATCGTTGTGAGTGGCGAATGTATTACCACTCCATGCCTTTTTATAGACAATAAGTGGCTTGGCCTGCGTACCACCACTTGTCTTCCTCAACAAATGAATTAAAAATCTCAATTTATGTTATATTCTTTCAATGTTATGCTGCACTAACTTATTAATTTATTCGTGTTAAAAACAATATATAATAATTTAATTTTATACTTATCATTGTATTTTTAATGACATGCTTTCACGATTAGAAAAATCTTCATATTTAAGATTACAAACTTCAAATTTTTGCCTTTTTTATAAGACTATGTGTCCAATCAAATTACCCCATAATTTAAAACAGGCGGAGAAAAGTTTATACAGACACTAATACTTGCTCACGAAACCTTTTCTGCATCGTAATCGTCAACTTAATTAAGTTATTCTTACCTAGTTAATAGTTATAAGTACTAATTTAAGAAGGAATTGCAATGACACAGAATTGACGTATAATGAGCTACGAAAACAAATAATTACAACCCACTTCCATTCAAACGCTTTGACAGTGGTTCGTGACGCCATAGGGTAAACAATCGTGCAAGAAAATATTAATGCTTCTTTGGAGTACGCGTAAATAAATTCGGATTTTTGACATATACAAAGACCTCCGAAGTATTACAAAAATCTTGGATTATATTGTCGAGCCCCAAACCTGGGAGGCGAGACCGGCACCCTACTATGCCTCACGTATCAACTTGAGACCGAGGAACTCTGAACATACAATGTCATATTTTGGCTATAGGGCCACATTGCAAGACAATTTGTGAAACAAAATATAAAACTTAGCATAAACTAGTCTGACCGAACACAATATAAAATTGAGCCGACAAAGCCGCCATAACTACTACAGCTGACAAACCAAAAAAAATATACATACAAGGCGTACAAGCCCAACATACTGCACTGACTGACAGAATATGTCTATAAGCCTCTACTGATGGGTGTATTGTGGTCGGAACAGGGTCTCGACCTACCCATAATAATATGTACTCAAAACCCTAGACCGGGCAACTTCGAAGGACGTGGAGCTTATCGAACAAGCTGAACACGAACACCACCTATGGAGGAGGTCTTCCAGTCTATCTATCAGAACCTGCATGCATGAAATGCAGCGTTCCAAGGAAAGGGACGTCACTACGAAATGATGTGCTGAGTATGTAAGGAAATAGAATAACTGAAAGCTAAAACTAAACTGATAATATAATAACTGAAAGTAACTAAGAGTCAAAGATGATATGGAGATATACTTACCTATTGATATTCACTCAACTCTCTCAATATAGTAAGTAAAATAGTTGTCCAACCCTATAAGGCTCGGAATGTGTAACTGCTAGTAGGCTCGCTCATAGTCGCTCGGTCATACTAGGTTTGGTATCTCGGCCATTCTTGGATCCCTCATAGGTGCTCGACCACAATAGCCTCAGTATATAACTTACCATCTGATCAGAGGTTTTCCAATAAGGGCATGCCTACAGATTATAGCTCGATGGTGGTGAAAATATTGTAATATTGTATATATATATATATACCCTCCACTCTCTTGACTGAAAGAAGACAATACTTAACTAAATATAAAGTCCTGATGAGGGACAATACTATAACTTATGAGACTAGGATAATGTACATAAATTCAGGAGTACAAACTTCTCTTTATATCTCGTTATTAACGCATATAGTTACAAGATCATGCCAAAATGAAGGAAGGGTATAGCCTTAACATACCTTATCAAAATATTTCCAATGACCACGTTGAACTCGTCTCTTCGCACCTCAATCTGCAACAACGATAATAATACTATCATTAAGTTACGAAATGTACAACTATCGTACAACGAACAACAAGCTTATTTTATATTAAAACGGACAGCATCTCCCCTATAATCTTTACTTCCTCCAAATTTGAGATAACACCAACAACACAAGAACACAACAATAACAATATATATACATTATTTTCTAACTTTATATACACCACAAAATACTACAAAATAACCCAATACACCCCAATCTATTCATAAACAAAATGACCACTATAGTAGTGTCAAACGGCCCCAAAATGTTATGACGAACGATCAACCCACCACCCTGCAATTATGTGGTGTTTCTCCACACCCTTTCTCCTTCAAAACTACCTAAAATAGTAGCAAAACACGCAATTCAAAAGCAACATGAAACACTCCCCAATAGTTCACTACAAGTTGAATAACTCGAACTCACAGCTTATGATCACCGTCCCGAGAGTTCTTACAATTATAAAACGACTTTCCATACATTTTCAGAAGTAAAATTGGGTGAAACAGAGTAGTAAACTTACCTTATTTTTTGGATATCTCATCTCACATCTTGGATTCTTCAAACCCTAGGTTTTCCTCCAACTAGAACTTGAAAAGAAGAGAAAATCAATTATGGTTTGTGTTCAATTTTTTGGAGGATTTTGCAGGGGCTTATCTCTGTTTATTTTTCTATATAATGAATGTAATATTTGTTGGAGATACGCCATTAAAAAGTCTCTTTGGACGACCCATAATAGCTCCTTTTTGGAAATATTTAATCCTCTCATGTAAGCAAGTAGGTGACACCTACTTGTTACCTAGGTGTCTTCGCAGTCTCGCAAAAACACACATAAATCTGTAGTTGGATGTCGATTTGACTGAAAGTTTAATGCGTTAGAGAATATACTCATATATCTTCAATTTAATGGGTAGATCACCCGTAACTCTAAGCATATTGGGAGAAAATCGCAGTGACATTTGACACAAATTTCAGTAAAACTTATGAACGTAACTTGTGATGACTTTCGTCGACTTTTCTCTCACAACTTGCTTGACTTCAAAACATAACACACGACTATCATACGACTAACATAACTCATAACATAACCTTCTTATCATGTTAAGCACCCTAGTCTCACCCCAAAAGTACAAGTTATAACATTCCTAACTTGTCGACTTTCGACGAAATATTATTTTCTTCAATTCCTTTAGCTTCTGAACCTTCCAACCCTCTTTGTACTTGTTGTTCATGATCTTCAATATTTGTAACCTCCGAGGTAACATGATTAACTTACTTTGTATACTTTCAAAGATGATCTCATTGTTTTGTCCTACTTTAGTTTGCTTACGACGCACTTTTACGTACGAAAGTATGAGGTGTAACATATATATACCCTTTAGCTATATGTGATGAAGTTAGTTATTAAATATTTTTCACACTAGAAATTTTAATATTGCATTATTTAATAATATCAAAAAATTTAGTAATGATTTGAAGTCTAGGTATAAATCCCCTTGATATGATATTTTTTTATCTAGCAACTAGACACAAAAAGAGAGATGCTTTATGTTTTACCCGATTTTCACGTATCAAAGAACCTGGCTGTTTGACTTAACTATCCTGATGCAAAATTGAAAATGAATTGTGGAATTTAAAGTACATAAGTGATTTCACGTGAAAAATCTCTTTGCTTAAGGGAGTAAAAATTACGACCTATCCTCGTAGAATTTGGTTCAAAACTTCACTAACTTTAAAGGGTGATTTTATGTTACAACTTATTGGTTCCTCAAGTACATGCACATATACGTGACTGTTAAGTAATAAAGTGGCTCGAAAGTCGGATATCAAACCCGCAGAGACTTAAATATTTGCTAACGAAAGTTAATTAACTATCCAAAGTAATCAAAAGTGATGATTTTTTCTACTAAACTACTTTTGTGAAAACTAAACAAGTAATTAACTAAACTAACACGAAGCAAGAGAATGTGCAAGGATTTTAATCAGAAGAGATGATGATTCTAAGGTTATGAACGGTGTCACGCCTCCTTTTTCCCCGATAAGGGTGGATAAGGGAGTTTTTCCACTTTAAGTGAAATTATTCGATTTTTTGGGATTTATTTTATTCAGAGTCGCCAACCGGATTTTTTACGGTGTCCCGGGACACCATTTATTTATTTTTAGAAATCCCAAAATCGAGGAATTTTGACTCCGTTAAATTGTCCGCGAACTAGAATCCGGGCAAGGAATTCTGTTAACCCGGGAGAAGGTGTTAGGCATTCCCGAGTTCCGTGGTTCTAGCACGGTCTCTTAAAGATTAAACTTGGCCTAAATTGTTTAATTACTGCTTTTATATCTATGTGCATTTTTTATATCTTTACCGCATTTATTATTCTTTTGTATTCAAAGAATTGTTTGAGACGGGTCACGTATGCGTAAACCCGTAGAGTTTAAAATGCGTCTAAAATCATTTAACGCGGACGTGTACACAATTCTCGACACTGAACTCATAAGATAAATAAAGTGTGCAAGCGCGTGTTTCGTTTTGTTGTCAAAAGAAACCGAAATCACGTCACGCGGGCGTGTACGCAATTTCGATATTTTTCAGAAATTCGTTCCTAAAAGTGTCTTTATGAGTGTTCATTTTAGTTTTTATTTGTGTTACGTAAACGTATACACATTTTTGAGAAAAGGTAGCTTTAGCTAGTTTCATCCGAAGCTACGTAAAACGTATACTTCGATGATTGATTTATTTTTTCTAAGTTTAAGGTAATCACTATCTAAAAAGGCTTTTTGAGATTCACTATGTCTAGAGTTGAAATCCTAAATCAAGTCATGAGATTGGGCTATGGCCTAATTTAGCCCGATTTTGATCATTTTACGCCATCCTAATTGGCTATTTATGAGAAGGATAATGAGATCTTATTCAAAACAATGTTAAATGAAAAGTTCAATAAGAACCCTATCAGATTACTAATTCATGAATCAAAACAGATGGACATATTCAACTATACTAGATCATCATCATAGATTGTAAAGGTAATTTCAAAACCATTGAAGAAACAAGAAGATGAAGAGCAGAACATGGGTTCTTTTATTGAGAGTAAAAATACAGTTTCTGAAATTACTTTGAATCAATGTGGCTATTCAGAAAACAATTTCATCAATTTCACATAGTCTATACACATGCCTTTTAAGTCATGATTCATATGCACTTAGTCCTAGTTTTGAGCGTTCATACATCTACTTAGCGGATGTGAAAAGAAACGTTTTAAATAACAAATTCCTGTTTGGGGTTTTTTTTTTTTTTTGAAAAAATCATTGAACCATGAAGTGTTGTTTCCAGAATTTTAGCAAAGGTTTACAAAGAACTGATTTTTTTTACGAAATGCTCTGGGGTAGTAAGGTCCATACTTATTCATTTGAAAAACTTTACCAAAGACGAAAGAAAACTACAGAGCTGAATATACATTCATAATGTCTCGTCCCTTTTACAAAGTATATATAAAAGATAGAATTCAACAAAATACAGTTTCTTACTCCAGAATACAAGTTCCTAAAAAAAATGAAAATAGAGTAAAAAAGAAAACCAAAAGCTGCTGCTCCTGTGCAAGCCTCAACACTTCGCGACTTGGAAAAAGCCTGCATTTCATCACTAATTTCAAACTAAACAATGTGAACTCCATGTGCACTTCAAGGGATTGAATCTGATCATTATAGAGGTCAGATTCGACCCCTTTAGTGTTGTTCCAACAGTGACATCTAATTTTATAGGGTCTGAGCCATCCAGGCTAATATTTAAGCACCCTTATGGGGGTGAATTTGACCATTGGGGGTCAGATTCACTACCCTTTAGTTCTGTTTTTATAATGACTCTTACTATGACTTCAATTACATAATCACACAAGAAATAATGACAATTAAGATGAAACAGATTCAGGTAAAACCTCAGAAGTTAGAAACTTGACAAACATACTTGTCTTGTTAATACAACACTCAAACTTTAACATAAACAAAAGAACATGCACCCATATTTCAGCATCATATTTTGGCACATAGATTCATATATAAGCAAACTTAAGCAAAAATAATAATAATAACAGATTCATGAAGAAGTGACAACATGCTTCAGATCTAAAATTTCATTTAATGTTCAGTATTACATACCTTTTGAGAGTGGGAATACAAAGAAATACTGACCAAATAAAGGCCAGGCCAAGAGAAAAGCTCAACTAGAAGAAGCAACAAGCTGAAATCCCAACAAGCAACAAGCAGCAACCTCAAACCAAATAAAGCTCCCAAAGATTAACCCAGATGAGTCTTAAAATAAAATAAAAAACTGAAAGAGAACCAAGGCTGAAATCCCAAACAAATTCTTGATCAGTGTTAAAAGAGAGTATTTCAGTCTAAATGAAGGTATTTTTTCGTGTGTGTGTGTGTGAAATTTCTGAATTTTCAGATGTCAAAAACCGTGTAAAAGGTCACTAAAATCTGTGTAGAATTCTTGTTATTCAGAGGTGAAAAATTGTATCTCCAAAAACCCTCTAAGGCTGCTGAATATCACAGCTTATTTTTAAGGGGATTTAGGGCAACATATTTTTAGCATATTCCCTATCCTATTTAGGCTGAAATGGTACAGGTACAACTATCAAACTTTATCCTATTGGACAGTTGTACCTCCTTCTAGAACAGGCCCTTATCCCTTTTTTAGAATTGTTGTTTTACTCCCTAAAATATCCGATTTTCTGATTTCTTCCTAATTCTAGAAGTTTCTTGGGTTGTTACACCCAAGATTTTTTCAATTGAAAGTCCTATAATACCTCTTGATGTCCTTAGAATTACTCTTTTAGTAATTAATTAAGGGTCAGATTATTAGCTTATCTTATCAAACTTAGCTAGTTCATCCTAATTGAGTGATTAACTCTATAATTAACCTTAGTAAAGTTAATTTTTAAACCTATTTTGTTAAGTGAATCAGTTTTATGATTTAGGTTAGGTTAATTGAAGGAATTAGTTTAGTAATTGGACCTAATTAGTTGTCTTAAATTAGGAATTAATTATCTACTCTAAGGTACTAGCCTAACTATACAAAGTCAAGGTTATCACTTAAATCAGATTAACCTTGAGTTGAGTGTGGTTATTAATTGATGGACTTATGTGCCTGATTAATAAATTTATTTTAACCTAAGGGTCTAGGATTAAACTATACCTAAGTTAACCTGAGAATTAGTATCTAGTTGTGACTAATAATTAAATCTTAGGCAACAAAGTCTATCCTTAAAAAATACATGAGCAAATCACATAATGACCATCATATTTTTTACAAGAAGCAACAGTAACAGTAATTAACACATGAATTTATTGACCTAATGATAGCTAATCAATCATGCTCGTCTATGATAGAAATCCATTAATTAACATATAAGATCACTTAATGATTCATCTTTAGGAGGAAAACAGTAAAGAAGAAAAAATCTGAAAATCCTAAAAACAAATCAGTTAATTAAACAACTTGTAACTAAATTTAAAACATCATTTAGGAGGGAAATAAACAACAAAGCTATGAATCTTAAATAATTAATCCCAATAATAAAGAAAGAGTAACGGACGGAGGGATTTTAATACTAAACTAGGCGAATAAAATAATTAAAGGAGATAAGGTAGAGGGGTACCAGTCAGTGGGATCATTTGGCCGGAAAAATTTGAAGTCACCGGACCTTGGCCGGATTCCGGCGGGATTAGAAATTAACTCAAACCCACATGAATCAATAGCCCTTAACAAGAGCTATTGACCCATGTAAGTTAGAGTTATTGGAGGTCTCCAAATTGACAGGTAGGTGGAAATAGGGTTTCTGTTTTTCAGATTTGAAATTGAAGAAATTTGGGCGGGTTTTTGGTGAAACTAACACTAGGAGGTGATTGAGGAGGTGAAGAGGATTGGCTGGTGAAATTTTGGGGTTGATTGGTTGAGCTCCGCCGCCGGAAATCGCCTCCGGCGGTGAAGCACGACGGAGGAGTGGTGGAGCTATGGTGGGAGACGACGGAGGATGTCAGGGTGAGAGAGAGAGGATAGAGACGGAGGGGATGGGGGGGGGGGGGTTAGACTTAGGCAAAAATGGGGGGGGGGTGTTAGACTTAGGCAAAAATGGGGTAGGGGGATAGGAACAGTTATATAGTTAATGACTATTTAGTTCCCTGCCGTTGGATCGGGGAAGATCAACGGCTGGGATCGTTTTTCCTAGCAAACGGGGTCGTTTTGGGGGCTGGGGGTCTGGACCGGGTAAAGGGATTGGGCTGGGCGTTGGTGAGGTAGATTGGGCCTGGGCAATTCTAGCCTAGGTCCATTTTAATTCATTTTTAATCAAAACCCACCTTAATTGATTAAATTATCCTAAAATTAAAACTAAATGTAATAATTAATTAATTAATTAAGAGTCATATCACTTAATGTACTCCTAATCAATTAAAGGACAAGTTTTACTATTTTGTTAAAAAGAAATCATTAAATCAAGAAATTAACATTAATCTACTTTATATCGAACAATTATATTTATTTAAATGAATACTAAGGTTATGCGTCTAATCATGCCATTTTAAATTATTTATAGATTTAAAGGACGAATTATGGCTACATAATGTAAAATAAATTCACAAATAGCACTAAATTCAACAAAAATTCATAAAACCAATTAATTATTGAGTTTTTTAAGTAGGATTATATGGTAGGTAAAAATCACGTGCTCACAGCTGCCCCTCTTTGCTCGGAAACACGAAGAATTTTTAGGCAAAGACAAAGTGAGCAGTCATGAACGACTTTACCCATTCAAATGCTCCATTGTGAAGCGTTTTTGAAAAGTTTAACCGAACCCTGTTTCAAAGGTTGCCTACATATCCTTGGCTATAAAGGAATCAGGTCAGTGTAGTTCTGGAATTTTAGGTAGCTGGCACTACCGAGTAACTATGGTTTCACTGCGGTTGCTGCTGTTACCGATGTTGATTTCCTTATTACACCAAAGTAACAAAACGAAAGACTAACTAAACCTATCAGCTACCAGTTACAAGATTCATATCTAAGACTTGGTCTTGAGTCCTGATCTTCTGCTGACTCTGACCTGGATCTTGATGCTTATTAGCCGCAGGTGCTGGTTTCGTCTTATCGTTCCTCGGATCAAGGCAGGATATACTGAACGGATGACTTCAATCTCGTCCGGAATAGGCCATATCTTCCCCGTTTCTGCACTTTGGATTCAATCTTCTCTTTCCTCTTTTGTTTTATTATTCTAGATCGAAACTTCTTCTTTGGTCGTCTCGAGTCCAATGTCCCAAAAATGTAATCTGCACAAAAAGCAAACGAACAAAATTTTCTGCCCCAGTTTCCAGTAGGAAAATTTCGTGAGTTATTGTAAAGAAACCCTCACTACTTTATTATTGAAAGCGATGAAAAGCCGGGAGCAGTGCACCAGAAGTTATTGTAGACTAGGAAGTGGATACCCCATATCTCATAGCAAGATCAACTAGGGGTTGGAGACCCTATGTTGCCAAATAAAATCAACACGGGATTGTATACCCTATGTCGGAAAAATCATCAACTAAGGAGTGTATACCTTATGTTGGCATCAACTAAGGAGTGTATACCCTACGTTGGAAAAGATCATCAACTAGGAATTGTATACCCTATGTTGGAAAAGAAATCATCAGCTAAGGGTCGTATACCCTACGCCGGAAACGAAATCATCAACTAGGGTTTGTACACTCTAAGTTGGAAAAGAAGTCATCAACAAGGGGTTGTATACCCTATGTCGGCATCAACTAGGGAGTGTATACCCTACGTTGGAAAAGAAATCATCAGCTAGGGGTTGTATACCTTATGCTGGAAAAGAAATCATCAACTAGGAGTTGTATACCCTATGCTGGAAAAGAAGTCATCAACTAAAGGTTGTATACCCTATGTCGGCATCAACTAGGGAGTGTATACCCTACGTTGGAAAAGAAATCATTAGCTAGGGGTTATATACCCTATGCTGGAAAAGAAATCATCAACTAGGGGTTGTATACCCTATGTTGGAAAAGAAGTCATCAACTAGGGGTTGTATACCCTATCCTATGTCGCCATGAACTAGGGAGTGTATGCCCTACGTTCGAAAAGAAATCATTAGCTAGGGGTTATATACCCTATGCTGGAAAAGAAATCATCAACTAGGGGTTGTATACCCTATGTTGGAAAAGAAGTCATCAACTAGGGGTTGTATACCCTATCCTATGTCGCCATGAACTAGGGAGTGTATGCCCTACGTTGGAAAAGAAATCATTAGCTAGGGGTTATATACCCTATGCTGGAAAAGAAATCATCAACTAGGGGTTGTATACCCTATGTTGGAAAAGAAATCATCAACTAGGGGTTGTATATCCTATGTTGGAAAAGAAGTCATCAACTAGAGGTTGTATACCCTATCCTATGTCGCCATGAACTAGGGAGTGTCTGCCCTACGTTGGAAAAGAAATCATCAACTAGGGGTTGTATATCCTATGTTGGAAAAGAAGTCATCAACTAGAGGTTGTATACCCTATCCTATGTCGCCATGAACTAGGGAGTGTCTGCCCTACGTTGGAAAAGAAATCATCAACTAGGGGTTGTATATCCTATGTTGGAAAAGAAGTCATCAACTAGAGGTTGTATACCCTATCCTATGTCGCCATGAACTAGGGAGTGTCTGCCCTACGTTGGAAAAGAAATCATCAACTAGGGGTTGTATATCCTATGTTGGAAAAGAAGTCATCAACTAGAGGTTGTATACCCTATGCTGGAAAAGATATCATCAACTAGGGGTTGTATACCCTATGCTGGAAAAGAAATCATCAACTAGGGGTTGTATACCCTATGTTGGAAAAGAAGTCATCAACTAGAGGTTGTATACCCTATCCTATGTCGCCATGAACTAGGGAGTGTATGCCCTACATTGGAAAAGAAATCATTAGCTAGGGGTTGTATACCCTATGCTGGAAAAGAAATCATCAACTAGGGGTTGTATACCCTATGTCGGCATCAACTAAGGACTGGGATATCCTAGGTTGGAAAAGGTGTATCTAGGGATTGGAGACCCTATACCACTTCAGGTTTGAGCTGTTTTCAACATTGTTTTTCTTCTTTTCTTTTCTTTTATTTTCATTTTATTTTAAGTAAATGCGGGAAAAGATTTCGGAGAAAACTTCCCTTTTGGAGTTGTTGCTGCAGAGCTGCTTCTAGATCTTGTGCCTTTTCTTTGGTTACACTTGCATTTGCAAGGTTGCTTTGGGTTACACCTGTTTCCTTCAATCAAAGAACAATTCATTAGTTTGAAACGGTGGTTGGTTTTGCGGCCTTGATTTTCAACATCTTGATCATAGTCCTTTTGACGAGGATCACAACCACTTGCTTGCTTGCTAGGGATTGGGTTTCATCTCTAATTTCGGGGACCCTGGCTTTCTAGATTTTACCAAGGCGATTGGTCACGTGGGACCCAACATTTGACTTTATTTTGCCTTTGTAGGACTTTCACTTGCTTTTTCTTTTTTATATCCAGAGTATCGGGGAAGTTTTGGCCCCTCAAATTCTGGTGTAACGGTTAGTCGCGTGTGACTTAACCTTTTCCAATTTTACTTTGCCCTCATTGGTCTTTCATTTCTGATTTTTCCTCCAACTTTACTTTAAAGCATTTGGAGCACTTCGGCTTTTCAAACTTTCCCGAGAGGATTAGCCACGTGGGGCTCAACCTTTCACTTCAATTGCCTTTATAGGCCTTTCAGTTTGGTTTTCTCCTTTCAAGAGTTTTGCGTTTAAAGCATCGGCCGTTGCGGCCAATCGGGATTGACTCGATGCCCCTGATGAGGCTCGGTGCCCTTTGCATGTTGGCCCGTGACGAACGAGGACCCTTTAAATCAGTTTTTCCATCCTTTCTTTTCCTTGCTTTAGAAATAGACTGAAAGGGATTGAAAGAAAAATAACAAAGAAACGGAGACAATGAATTTTGATAAGAAACATCCTTCTCGGGGGAAAAGAGAAAAAGGGCTTATCTGGAGTGTACATGGCCTTCAATGAACATGACATGCGTCTTGGACTGGATGCCTGATCTATATAAACCATCTGACTCTCAGAAATTCGTCACAACGTTTTACCTTGAGGTCGAGAAACCTTGCCCCAGACCATGTCAATATCAGTGACCAATCATCCTCTTTTCGATTAGTAGTGCCCTTTTCGGGTTTTCACCGACTAACCTCTCTCATTTCTCTTCTCGCCATCGCCCTGTAGTGCTCTTTGCGAGTTTTCACTAACAAGACTCTCTCATTTTTAGTTTCTCTACTCATTGTCGCCTTATGGTGCCCGTGTGGGTTTTCACCGATAAGACTCTCTCATTTTAATATCTTTTCCTACCATCGCCTTATGGTGCCCGTGTGGGTTTTCACCGATAAGACTCTCTCATTTTAATATCTTTTCCTACCATCGCCTTATGGTGCCCGTGTGGGTTTTCACCGATAAGACTCTCTCATTTTAGTTTCTCTCATTGCTTGTATCAGATCCAAATAACTGTATCCTCCAATTCTGGCCTTTCTTCGTCGATCGATCGGAAGAACTTGAACATGATTTGGGGTAAAAGGGATTTTTATCGAATTACAACTTTGGAACTTTTCAGGTGAATCATTACCGAATATTAACACTTGCCCCAACTTAAACTCTTGGGGGAATGTGGATTTTTATTTTTGTGTGACTGAACCCCAGGGAGAGGCTGCCTACGTATCCTTTCGGAATCAAGTCAAACGTAGTTCAGAGAAAACATTTTGCTTTTGTTTTGATTTTTCTTTTCTCTTTTTCTTTAATTTTTAATCAACACTTCAAGTTCCAAATAGGGTAATCAAGGAAGAGTAACCGCTCAAAGGATTTATAAAAACTGGTAGTGTTTGGGGTAGCGTGAATGAAAGCCTTCGTCATTTTGATCATGAGTATCATCACGAAAAGGTCAAACGTAATACCTTTTGACTGCATCTGCATTGACAGCCGTTTCGGGGTCATTTCCTTCGATGTCCCCCAAGTACAATGCTCCTTTTTGTAGCAATTTTCTTATGATGTAAGGACCTTTCCAATTCGGGGCTAATTTTCCTTTCGCTTCTTCATGGTGCGGGAGGATACGTCTCAGGACGAGTTGCCCTCCTGGTCCGCACTTTCTTGTTATATGCGCGGGCCATTCTTTGTTGGTACAACTTCCCGTGGCAAACTGCAACCATTCTTTTCTCATCAATCAAAGTTAATTGTTCCAACCGGGTTTTGACCCATTCATCATCCTCAATTTCAGCTTCGACAATGATCCGAAGGGAGGGAATTTCGACTTCCGCAGGGATCACGACTTCAGTTCCATAAATCAATAGATAAGGCGTAGCCCCAACTGATGTGCGCACGGTCGTGCGATATCCCAATAATACAAAAGGCAACTTCTCATGCCACTGTCTAGAACTTTGCATCATTTTCTGAGGATTTTCTTGATATTCTTATTGGCTGCTTCAACGACACCATTGGCTTTGGGCCGATAAGGGGTGGAATTACGATGTGTGATTTGAAACTGCTCACATACCTCCCTCATCAAGTGGTTGTTCAGATTTGCAGCGTTATCGGTAATGATAGTTTTTGGAATACCGAAACGACAGATAATGTTTGAATGCTCGAAGTCCACCACTGCTTTCTTGGTGACGGCTTTGAAAGTGACTGCTTCGACCCATTTTGTGAAATAGTCGATGGCAACCAAAATAAATCTGTGTCCATTTGAAGATTTTAGCTCGATTGTCCCAATGACATCCATTCCCCAGGCAACGAAGGGCCAAGGTGCTGACATGGGATGTAATTCTGAGGGTGGTGCATGAATCAGGTCACCATGTATTTGACACTAATGGCATTTTCGGACAAAACTGAAACAGTCCTTTTCCATGGTCATCTAGTAATATCCTGCTCGCAGAATTTTCTTTGCGAGGATGTACCTGTTCATGTGGGGGCCACATACTCCTAAATGTACTTCGTTCATAATCTTTTCAGCTTCTTTGGCATCTACGCACCTTAACAGATTCAGATCTGGAGTCATTTTGTACAACACCTCTCCGCTTAAGAAGAAACTACTGGCGAGCCTTCTGATGGTTCTCTTTTGATCCCTAGTGGCCTGCTCCGGGTACTCTTTGTTTTCAAGAATCTTTTGATATCATGAAACCATGGTTGGATATCGGGCTCTATTTTGACCGTGTTACAATAACCATGTCTTTCTTTGATTTGAATTTTCAGCGGGTCAATGTGGACATTGCCCGTATATGGAAACATTGCAGCTAGGGTAGCTAGTGTATCGACTAACTCATTGTGACATCGAGGAATATATCTTAACTCGACGGCTTTGAATCGTTTGCTAAGATCTTCCACATGTTGTCTGTATGGAAGGAGCTTAACATCTCGAGTTTCCCACTCTCGCTGAGCTTGCTTGATGATTAAATCAGAATCTCCCATGACCAATAACTCTTCTACATCCATATCAATGGCCATGTTCATGCCCATTATACAAGCTTCATATTCGGCAGTATTATTTGTAAAGAAGAAACAGAGACGGGCCGTGGCTGGATAGTGTTGTCCCGTGGGCGAAATCAAGATTGCCCCAATCCCAACACCTTTTGCATTGACCGCTCCGTCGAAGAACATTTTCTAGGTGTTAGTATCTTTTGAGATTATTTCGACTGAATTGACTTCCTCATCTAGGTAATAAGTACTTAAAGGTTGGTATTCATCATCAACCGAGTTCTCAGCCAAGTGATCGGCCAAGGCTTGATCTTTCATGGCTGTGCGGGTGACATAGACAATGTCAAACTCTGTGAGAAGGATTTTCCATTTTTCTAACCTTCCTGTGGGCATTGGCTTTTGGAAAATGTATTTTAGAGGATCCAACCTGGTTATGAGATACGTGGTATAAGTCAGCAAATAATGTTTGAGCTTTTGAGCGACCCAAGTTAAGGCGCAATAAGTTCTCTCCAGCAGAGTGTATTTGGCTTCATAGCCAGTGAATTTCTTGCTCAAATAATAGATGGCTTGCTCTTTCTTTCCGGTAACATCATGTTGCCCTAGGACACAACCAAAAGAATTTTCCACGACTGTTAGGTACAGGAACAGAGGTCTTCCTGGTTCAGGAGGGACCAACACTGGCGGATTTGACAAATATTCCTTGATTTTGTCAAGGGCTTCCTGGCATTCGTCCATCCATTTGATCGTTGCGTCTTTCTTTAAGAGCTTGAATATCGGCTCACAGGTGGTTGTAAGTTGTGCAATAAACCGGCTGATGTATTTCAACCTTCCTAACAAGCTCATGACCTCTTTCTTAGTCTTTGGAGGTGGCAGATCTCGGATGGATTTTATCTTCGTCGGATCTAACTCAATGCCCCTGCGGCTAACTATAAACCCCAAGAGTTTCCCGGAAGGAACACCAAATGCACATTTAGTAGGGTTCAACTTCAAGTCATATTTGCGTAGCCGCTCAAAAAACTTTCTCAAGTCTCGTATAAACCCCAAGAGTTTCCCGGAAGGAACACCAAATGCACATTTAGCAGGGTTCAACTTCAAGTCATATTTGCATAGCCGCTCAAAAAACTTTCTCAAGTCTCGGACATGGTCCTCCTATGTTCTGGATTTAATAATGACATCATCAACGTATACCTCAATTTCTTGGTGCATCATGTCATGGAAAATGGCAGTCATGGCTCTCATATAAGTTGCCCCGGCATTTTTCAAACCGAACGGCATGACCCTGTAACAATAAGTACCCCATGGTGTAGTGAAGGCTGTCCTTTCTGCATCTTCCTCATCCATTAGGACTTGATGATACCCAGCATAACAATCCATGAAGGATTGCACCTCATGGTTAGCACAATTGTCGACGAGGATATGGATGTTTGGTAGCGGGAAGTTGTCTTTGGGACTTACTTTGTTCAAATCCCTGTAATCAACATATAGTCAGAGTTTTCCGTCCTTTTTCGGTACTGGGACTACGTTGGCTAGCCATGTGGTGTATTTGACTACACAGATTACACCGACTTTTAATTGTTTGTTGACTTCTTTTTTAATTTTTTCACTGATATCTGTTTTGAATTTTCTTTGCTTTTGTTGGACGGGCGGGAAATCAGGATGAGTTGGAAGCTTGTGTACCACTAAATCAACACTTAATCCGGGCATATCATCATAGGACCAAGAGAACACATCTTTGAATTCGAACAGAAGTTGAATCAATGCGTCCCTTGTTTTCTCGTCCGTGTGAATGCTTATCATGGTTTCTCAGACCTCTTCTAGATTACCCAAGTTAACTGGCTCAGTTTCGTTTAGGTTTGGCTTAGGCTTATTCTCAAATTGTTCCAGTTCTCTGTTTATTTCACTAAAAGCCTCTTCTTCATCATATTCTGATTCTTGATTAATTATTTCGAGATTAGACAGCGTGTTAAGATCAGGGCATGAAGTCCACAAGCATGTCACGTTATTTAAAGCCGCATTATTAGGACTGAAAAATAAGAAAAATAACAAAATTAGAAAGAATAATAGATGATGAAATTTTGATTTCATTTCATTGAATTTGAAGAGAACAGGGATTTTACATCAGAATTTAAAGACAATGAAACTAAAAACACTCGAGTTACACCCTGAAATAACTCAAAGTGCAGAAATGATAGCAAAACACGAACTACCAAGATTCCCGTCATATTGGGAAGGGAGTAGCCTTCCAGTTCTGCAGTTTGGCATTCGCCCCCATGTATTGCACCTCAGCGGTGCTTGAGCCTTCTCCCGGCTGAACTATGTGAGTCTCATATAACATTTGTCTCATGGCCCCGCAAATTTCCTCAATTTCTTCGGTCGTAAAGGCCTCCTCTTTTTCTTCAATGTACTGTGGTTTTTATGAAGGACTTAGTTATGTGTGGGACTGGCTGAGGCAGGTCCCACCCATCTTTCTTTCGTGCGTTGGCCCATTTCACATCGGCTTCTATAGCCTGGAAACTTTTGCCGAAGAATTTTTTGTTGGCAGGCAGAGAGATGGGCTCAGTAATGCCCTGTAGGGATACCTCAAGCCCCTTCCAGGGTTTGAACCCGTGTCTGGTCATGTCGGTAGGGACCATGATTGATGCGTTAGATAAACAAGGTTGTGGGCACGAAGCACCTTCCTCGTGCTGATCAACGGGCATAATCTCAAAAGCTTGGTACACAATATTTTCTCTTCCCTCTCTGGCCCCGAGGCAGGGGATGGAGGGGTCCCTGTATATTGATTGTTCGTCCTCTCCATGGACCACTATCTCCTGATTCTCATGTACAAATTTGACCATTTGGTGGAGAGTAGATGGCACTGCTAGTTATAAGAAGTGTCCATATCCAAGATTTGAAAGGTCACCGTGAAATCCACAAGGCCAATTGTCATGACTATGTCAATTTCACCAATGGTGTCCCTTTTGATACCGTCAAAGGCGCGGACTCAAACGTTATTTGGCTTGATTCTCTCAATGTCGATTCCCATTCCTTGTAGTGTTGACAAGGGGAAATTATCTACCCAGATCCTTCGTCGAGCATGACCCTCTTCACGTAGTATCCCTCCCTTTTAACTGTTAAGTGCAAGGCTTTGTTGTGAGCAGCTCCCTCGGGAGGTAGATCGTACCGGCTGAAAGAAATTTTGTTTACTTCGAAGAAGCGCTCAGCCATTCTCTCTAACTGCTCGACTGAGGTCTCAGCGGGTACATACGCTTCATTCAGCGTCTTCAAGAGTATTTTTTGATGCTCATTTAAGCTAGTCAAGAGAGATAAAAGCGAGACCTGATCAGGGGTTTTCCTGAGTTCTTCAATTGTAGCATATTCAGGCATTTTCATTTTCTTGAAGAACTCCTCAGCTTCTTCAGCAGTGATTGGTTTTTTGAGAGGGAAGCGTTTATGCTTAGCTTTGTTCAGCTCCTCTGGGTTGTGATATTTCCCAATATGTTTTGCTTCATTGACTTCCCTATGACCTCTTTTCCTTTATATGTTACCAGTGTTTGATCGTAATTCTAGGGGACATCAGTTGTATTTTTGATTGGGATTTGCGGTCGGTGGCTGATGACCAGAGGTTCATTCAGCTTTGGCAGGATGGCCGTACTTTTCACAACATATGTCCCTCTCGGCACATACACTCTTTGCGGCTTGGATTTTAGCTCTAATCTTTTGGGAGGGATCAAAGTGAGTTGTCTATTTCGCGGAGCTCTCAGGACATAAAGGACGGCATCTTTAGCTGGTTCCGTCTCTTTCTTTTCTTCCTTGGTCTTTTCTTTATCCTGGCGGGGGGGCTTTACTTTTTCTTCTTTGGCCTTTTGTTTATCCTAGCCGGGGGCCTTTGTTTTCTTTTCTCCTTGCCCGGTTTCTCCACTGTTTTTGCTTTCTTTTCTGTATCCACAATGGCGATGATGACTTTCAATGCCGGGTCAAATTCTTTGTCTTCATAAATCATTCCAATGACATGCCCGTTGTTGTGGGCTGGCAATGGGTTGTTTGTGACATTGGGGACTTCCTCGTCCCTTAGCACAACTTTCTTTTGTTCAATCAGATTTTCTACTGCTCTCTTGAGAGTCCAACAATATTCAGTATCGTGCCCCTCTGCTCCCGAGTGATAGGCACAGCTGGTTCCTCATTTGTATGATGCCGATTCTGGATTTTGCCGAGTTGGAGGTACCGGCTGCAGAAGTCCCATCTGAACCAACTTTGGAAAAAGGTTTGAGTATTACTCACCGAAAGAAGTGAAAGTAGGTCTCCTTGGTGGTTCACGAGGGTAGGTATTGTATGGATAGTTGTTCTGAGGAGGGCGTGGATTATACGAGGCTTGGTGAGGATGGTTATTTCTAGGAGGTCGAGTTCTGTTTTGATTGTAGTGTTGTGGCCGTGGCTGCAGCTGAACGTTCATTACTGCATAGGGGAGGGGGGACATGGCATAAGCTGCTTCCTGATGAGGATAAAAGTGTTGTGCAACTCTGGGAAATGGGCCTGGATATTCTCGAGGTCGTTGAGAATTCCTAGGGCCTGAAGCCATCATGACGCCTTCTTCTTTCTTCTTTCTGTTTTCCAGGCCTCCCGAGCCGCTTTGAATGGCTTGAGAGGTGGCTCTCAAAGTAGATTGGCTTAAAATACGGCCTGTCTTCAAACCATTTTCTACCATCTCGCCAATTTTAATGGCCTCCGTGAACGGCTTGCCCATGGCGGACATCATGTTATGGAAATAATCGGCCTCTTGGGCCTGCAGAAAGACAATAATCATTTCAGTTTCCTCCATGGGAGGTTCTACTCGGGATGCCTGTTCCCGCCATTTAATTGCATACTCCCGGAAGCTCTCGGAAGCTTTCTTTTTTAGATTAGACAGCGAATTTTTATCTGGGGCTATATCCACATTGTACTGAAATTGCCTTACAAAATCTCGAGCTAAATCATCCCATACATGCCAATGGGAGATATCCTGATCAATGTACCACTCTAAGGCGATACCCGTAAGGCTTTCCCCGAAATAAGCCATCAGTAGATCTTCTTTGCCTCCTGCTCCTTTCAGTTGGTTACAATATCTCTTTAAGTGGGCGATCGGGTCTCCATGCCCGTCGTACTTCTCAAATTTTGGTGTTTTGAAACCCACAGGTAGATGCACGTGAGGAAACATGCATAGATCAACGTATGACACGCTCTTTTGGCCGCTTAGGCCCTGGATATTTTTCAAACTTTGCTCGATGCTTTTCATATTTCGGGTTATCTCATCCCGTTCAATATTTTTCAAGATCTTTTCTGGCTCCACAGGAGATTCAAATGGTGGGTACTGCGGGTAAGAATTTGGAGTGACCCGGGCAGTATCCAGCTGGAACTGAGGAGCTTAGAAAGTAAAATTTGCTGGCTAAGAAATCTGTCGCGCCAGTGTTGGTTGTGCCACACCGGTAGCTGGTGGTGCGGTAAATACCACAGAAGGTATTCCCGAATTCGGTGCTTGGGGGCGAACCTCAGAAGGCATTCCGGTATAATTTGAGGCCATGGTTGGGAACCCAAATGGAGCAAATGGGTTTGGCATTTAAATTGGCACGTTGGTGGTCCCTCCGGTTCTGGGAATCAGTTCAGGCAAACCGGTGATGGCATTAGGTTGCTCCCTCCCATTGGACCAAGCATCCTACATCTCTAGCATACGACATTTCAGTCTTGTGTTTTCTTCGGCGACTGCCGATTCTGCTTGAGGGATAAACGAAGTGGGGCCATCCTCTAGTTCAATAATAGATAGGTGACTTTATGATGTCATTGCGATACTTCCTTTGGATTTGGTGAAATAGGGATGTGTCGCCAGAATACCACCGCAAACCAACCACCTTTAAAGCAGTAACCTTTCCGAGAGTAAACAACAAATTGGTTAGTGGGAGATATTAACACATAGGGAATCACACGTTGGGATGCGATGCACCTAAACAATTAAACGTTTTTCTAAAATGTTTGCAACAACTATGTGTTTCATCCCGACTTTAGTATTCTCTCTCTTTTTTTCTTTCTTATTTGTTCTTTTCTTTTAGGGCTATGATCGAATCCTACGTGGATTGCCTACGTATCATGACGCCGCATGAATCAGATCATTACGTAGTTCACGGAATAGATAAACATAAACAAAGGGAATTTTCTTTTCACTTTTAAAGATAGTTCTTTTCATTACAAGTGAGTTTTTGGAAACATTAATAAACACGAAAGAAAAGTACAGACTCTAGACATAAAACAAGATAACTTAACATTTTTTTAAAGCAATAAAAGTACAGACTCGAAAAACTAAACATCAATAATAAAAGAGAGCCTCTGGTTGTCTTCTCGGGGCCTGTGGTGCATTGGCGGGTCTCTGTGCAATATCCCCCTGAAGTCGATCCAATTCGTCCATTACTTGATGGACGAAAGTCATCATGGTGGCAAAGAACATGGAAGTGGTCATACCGTCGCACTCGTGGCATTTTTGCACCACGTAGTCGGCTATTTCTTTAATTCTGTTCCATATGATCCCCTTCTCCCGAAGTAAGCGCCCTATTTGATGTGATCGGGCCTCTAATACCCGGGCTCTTGCATCGTTCTGCTTTTGCAATTCTTGCACTGTTCCCTTCAACTGGCCAATCTCTACATGACAATGCTCCATTTCTGCTCTGAAGTCTTTGGTCTGTTGGACCATTTTGTTCCCCATGGAAAATAATTATTCTTTCAAGATGGCCATTTCTTTGCCATATTTTTGCCTCAGTTGACGAGCTTGCTCTTCCGTTCCTTGTGCTAACTTCCTTTGTGCTTCCAACAAGTCTTTTTCAACTTTTCTCAAATCGAAGGTATATTCATGAACCTTCAACCTCAGATTGTTAATGATCTTTTGATCTCTTTCTCTCCTTACAGGCGTTTCGAGGGCTATTTTCAGACTCCGGACTTGGGCACGAAGCGCCTCCTTCTCTCGGGTCATTTGTCGTTTTTCACCCTCAACTACCTGTGACTACAACTGATTATAAAACTCCATATTTCTTAACTTTTCTTTCAAAGAATGGATGGTGGCTTGCTCCAAGCTAGTCTTTCTTGAACATTATCATCAAAAGCTTGCACATGAGGCCTTTTAGCGGGCCTTTCTGGCTCAGGTCCCGATTCTTCAGTAATGCAACTTCTTTTCTCAAACCATGCCACATATCTTGGATCCACTTCCCCTCTAGAAAGGTTGGGCACCTGAGTATCTTTTTCCAAGTATCGACACCCATTCCAACTTTGTTGAATTAAGGCCTCAAGCAAGGGGGCCTTGGGGTGTAGCTCAATGACTTGGATGCTCAAATCCTCCCCTTCGGGTATCACTTGATAACGGACTAATTGTCTCAGAACCCGTTGGGGTGCGTATGGTTAGATACTCTTAAGACCCATCAATAATAGATGATTCTTGGCAGCGGACATAAGTATGACTTCTCTGAGTGGGAGCCATCCCAAAGTCCATTCTATTTGGTTTGCTTTTAGAGACCTTAGATGATCAACCCAAGCCTCGACTCCTTCTGTACAAGGGTAATCTTTTACTCTTTCCTCATAGCCCTGGATGAAGTTGTCTTTATCAGTATCAGTACCATAGCTCATGAGTGGTGGGTGGTGGCGAAGATGTTCAATTAGCCACATTTGGAGAATGATATTGCAACCTTCAAAAAATGTTTTTCCCGACTTACATTCGGTCAAATCCCGGAAGATGTCAGAAAATATGAGTGGAACCAGGGTATGATCTTTCTTTTCAATCAAGACCCGGGTTATTTTGGCTATTCGAACGACAATAGTCCATTCGGCATTAGGAAAGACTATAACACCCAGAAATGCTACGATGAATGCAAACCGGCGCTGGATTCTCCAAGTATCCTTATCCTCCTTATTGGTCAAGCCTTTTCATGTATTTCAAATCCATCTGAGAAGCCGTATCTGGAATATAGGAAATAGAATGAACAACACCCATTGAATACTTGATCTTTTCTGAGTTGTCGGCTAACATGAAGGACCTCGAAGAACCGGCGCACCGAGATAGGTCTTGGAAAGATGGTTTGTTGATTTCTTAAGTCCCGACCAACACCCGCATATCCGGCGACCTCTTCTAAGGTTGGAGTGAGCTCAAAATCTGAGAAGTGGAACACATTGTGGACTGGGTCCCAAAAGGTTACCAAGGCTTGGATCAAGTCATTTCTGGGCTTGACCCCCATAAGATCAACAAGAGACCCCAACTGTTCGCGGACCCATTCTTTGCCCTCTTTATCTAGATCATGCCACCACATCTGGAGTTGTAGTGAAGCCCCTTCTACGGTGTTCAGCTGTGGAGTTTGGACAGTGTTCATTTGTGCACCTGTGAGCAAACAGGGTTAGGATTAGGTCATTTTTGCAAAGAATGGCCCCTTCTCACTTTGAGTAAAGTCTTGAGGCCAAACGAGGTACTTTTCGGAAAAAAGTGACAGACAAATTCGTTCTTTAACGAAAATAGCCCTTCGACAATGTAGAATGTTCTAAGCTATCTTAGCAAGAACGGTACAAGATTTTAACCGAAGCTTGGTCGGTTTTATTTTGACTGACATACATTTTTTGTTTGTTTTTTAAAAGTGGGGTCGGCATCGATGAGGCTTGCCTACGTATCTCATATCCGATGAGAATCAGACCCACGTAGTTCGGTCAGTTTTGACATAAATAAAGAAAAAATGATTTTGAAATTCTCTTCTCATTTTGTCTCATTTACAACTATTTTGAAATTCTTTTTCTCCTCATTTTCAATTATTTTGAAATCCTTTTCTCCTTTCCGAAAACTTTTGACAGAGTTCTGAGTTATTTTTCAAATATCAGGGTTTTTTCAAAATCGGTAAATTTCTATCCACCCTCACTCTTGGTTTTTTTCTATTTTTTATTTCTTTCTTTAGCCGGTCAACAAACAAACCGAGACAAATAATGCACGTATAGCAAGTAGGATGCATCAGGATGGTCTTTTGTCTCGGGTACACATGTCCAAGATGGACCCAACCCCTGTGTTGAGTCCCCTAAGTCAAAATGCACATGATGCAGATAATCGTTCCTACTAGGGATCCGACTTGAGGTTTTGTCATTCTAGGGTTTAAACCTGTGGTTTTGTTCTAGACCTTGGCTACCCGAGCGGACAACTCGAGTCGGGGTGGGAGCAACGTACCGGTAGCACGAAAAGTTATCCAGCCTAGTGGCTAGTCCATCCCCATATTTCTTACTTGGTATGACCTCTAACAGAAAGGCGGGCCACGCGAACGTGTGCACCAATTTTTAGAAGACTCAGAATGGAGGCGTAAGAAGACAGTTTAAATACAGTTCAAATGAATATCAAAGCGGTAAATAAATATAAATTAGCACATTAAAAAATACAGTAATATCACAATTCAACAAAGCCAAGTAAAATCACATAAAAAGCTCAAATTCTTGAACCCTGAACCAGAGATTCTGGGTTCGTTCCCTAGCAGAGTCGCCAGAGCTGTCTCACCTCCTTTTCACCGATAAGGGTCGATAAGAGAGTTTTTCCACTTTAAGTGAAATTATTCAATTTTTTTGGATTTATTTTATTCAGAGTCGCCACCCGGATTTTTTACGGTGTCCCGGGACACCATTTATTTATTTTTAGAAATCCCAAAACCGAGGAATTTTGACTCCGTTAAATTGTCCGCGAACCAGAAATCCGGGTAAGGAATTATGTTAACCCTGGGGAATGTGTTAGGCATTTCCGAGTTCCGTGGTTCTAGCACGGTTGCTTAATGATTAAACTTGGCCTAAATTTTTTAATTACTGCTTTTATACCTATGTGCATTTTTTATATCTTTACCACTTCTATTATTATTTTGTATTCAAAGAATTGTTTGAGACGGGTCACGTATGCGTAAACCTGTAGAGTTTAAAATGCATCTAAAATCATGTCACGTGGAAGTATACACAATTCTCGACACTAAACTCATAAGATAAATAAATTGCGCAAGCGCATGTTTTGTTTTGTTGTCAAAAGAAACCGAAATCACGTCACGCGGGCGTGTACGCAATTCCGATATTTTTCAAAAATTCGTTCCTAAAAGTGTCTCTATGAGTGTTCAATTTAGTCTTTATTTGTGTTACGTAAACGTATACACAATTTTGAGGAAAGTTAGCTTTAGCTAGTTTCATCCGAAGCTACGTAAAACGTATACTTCGATGATTGATTTATTTTTTCTAAGTTTAAGGTAATCACAATCTAAAAAGGCTTTTTGAGATTCACTATGTCTAGAGTTGAAATCCTAAATCAAGTCATGAGATTGGGCTACGGCCTAATTTAGCCCGATTTTGATCACTTTAGGCCATCCTAATTGGCTATTTATGAGAAGGATAATGAGCATGATCTTATTCAAAACAATGTTAAATGAAAAGTTCAATAAGAACCCTATCAAATTACTAATTCATGAATTCAAAACAAATGGAACTATTCAACTATCCTAGATCATCATCATAGATTGTAAAGGTTATTTCAAAACCATTAAAGAAACAAGAGGATGAAGAGCAGAACAAGGGTTCTTTTATTGAGAGTAAAAATACAGTTTCTAAAATTACTTTGAATCAATGTGGCTATTCAAAAAATAATTTCATCAATTTCACATAGTCTTGTGATGACCCAAAAGGTCATCCTAAGTAATTCCAGCTAAATCTGTGTTCCGAGGCCTCAAAAGCCTCCGTTAATCTCACCTCGATATGCGTGCGCAGCCCGTGCAGGTAGCCGGGAAGCTTCCATGTGAAAATTTGATAAAAATGGGCCTTTCGAATTGAATAATTGAATAATGTTGACTTTGGTCAACATTTTTGGTAAACGGACCCGGACCTGTGATGTGACAGTCCCAGAAGGTCCGCAGGAAAATATGGGACTTTGGCGGATGCCCGGAATCGAATTCCGAGGTCCCAAGCCCGAGAAATGAATTTTTAAAGAAAATTATTTTCTGGAAATAATAAAGGATTTTGAAAATAAGTAATTATGTGAAAGCCGTGTTACCGGGCCCGTATTACATTTCTGAAGCCCGGAATAGGTTTATTATTTGTTATTGGTCCTATCTGTGAAATTTGGTGTAAAACGGACTTGATTTGACGGGTTTCGGATCAAAATGAGAGATTTGGAGTTAGTAAAGTTTTGAGGATGTTCATAAAACTTGAAATTTGGTTAGGAATGTGATTTTATGCTACCGAGGTCCGAATGCAATTCTGAGGCCGGGAATAGCTCCGCTACGTTATTTATGACTTGTCTGCAAAATTTGAAGTCGTTCCAAGTTGTATGGGTCGGTTCGGCGCATCATTATAGAATTCTAGAATTTCAAAGTTCTTAAGTTTTGAATTCAGGGGTTTTGGAGGGTGATTTTGAGTTTTAGCATTGTGTTGAGTGTTCCGTGGGATCGAGCAAGTACGTTTAATGATTTGTTTGGTATATTTGGACGGGCGCTCGGGTGGGCCCAGGTGCCTCTCGGACCCCGCACGAGGCCAAAAACAAGCAAAAATCACTACTGGTGCACAACAACTGGTGTGACCACAGGTGCGGTTGCCCAGCCGCATGTGCAGGACCGCACCCGCGGTCCAGGCCTTCGCAGGTGCGACCTCTTCCGCAGGGGAGATCCAAACTCCGCAGGAGCGGGACCGCTGGTGCGGCTCCTAACTCCGCAGGTGCGAGCCTAGGGTCCCAGGCCCTTTTCCGCAAGGGCGATGAATTTCTCGCAGGCGCGTGACCGCACATGCGGTCCTAAGGTCGCAAGTGCGGAAACCCCTGTTGGCAGCCCCTCTTAAATGTCCAAAATTGCGGGTTTTCTTCATTTTATCCACCATCAACCTCCATTATAAAGCATCCAAGTTTGGGCAGCACCTCCCACGACCACCCACTGTATGAGGTAAGTTAAACCCCATAAACTTCTAGTTTTAACATTAATTCCTAGTTAAATTCACTACTAAATCATCTAAAAATCATAGAATTAGGTAGTAATTTTAGGGTTCTTGAGGATTTTGTGACTTTCCATGTTAGGCCATGAATTCTTGTATAAATCACATAACTTCGATCCTTAGACTCCGGGTAATTGATTCCTTCATGAATTTTCGAAAATCTGAACGTGTGGGCCCGGGGTCGAATTTTAGTATTCTTGGAAGAATAGTAGGAAATGTATAATTAGGCTTGGGAATTGGTTTATTGAGTACTTATTGATGTTAATAAATCCATTATGTCTAGATATTACCGATTCGGAGTTGGATTCGAGAGGGAAGGCTGTGATTGAGGCTTGACTTGCATTTTTGGAGCCGAGGTAAGTGTTTGGCCTAACCTCAGCTTGAGGGATTAGGTATAGAGTCTTATTTGCTATGTGTAACTCATGTCCAACGTATAGGCGTGGTGACGAGTGCCTATATGTTGCGGTCAAGCATGCCCGTGAGTCAATTGTGATGAAACTTACTGTGTTCTTAATATTCCCCGTACTATGAGTAATTGGTGAATTAGTAGTGATACCTTGATGTTGTTTCATGACGTGGGGAGTTATTGAGTTATTTGTTTCAGTTGAGGCTTACACTGTGAAATTGTATTTCTGATGCGAGGTTGGTTATAGCTGAGACCCTTGTCGGGCATTTGTTGAGTTTGTAATTGATGATTTCTCCTTGCCGGGACAATAGAATTTTATTGAGCATTTCCATGCACTTGAGACTTCTTAATGTTGACTTTCACATTATATTGTTGCTTTGTTTTATTATTTGTCGCACGAGGGGACATGCCGTGCCGACTATTTGTTACTTATCACACGAGGGGACATGCCATGTTGATCACTGATTATTATATACGCACGAGGGAACATTCCGTGCCGAGTGATTGTGAGGTTATACACGAGGGGACATTCCGTGCCGAGTGTTATTATATACGCACGAGGGGACATTCCGTGCCGAGTGATTGTGAGGTTATGCACGAGGGGACAAGCCGTGCCTTATGATGTTCATTATCTGTTTGAGAAGTTAAATTCCTGCCTTTATATTTACATTTCAGTTATTACCCTGTTCTACCGTGCTAGCATTTTGTTGCCCCTTTTACCCCCAGCATGTTCTCCCCGTATCTGTCTTACTTGCTTATTTCCGTCGACATTTTTCCTGT
>ML279604.1:53172-99744 GCA_005239495.1 Nicotiana undulata
GGGGGGGGGGTTAGGAATAGTTATATAGTTAATGACTATTTAGTTTCCAACCGTTGGATCTGGGAAGATCAACGGCTGTGATCGTTTTGCCTAGACAAACGGGTCGTTTTGGGGGCTGGGGGTATGGACCGGGTAAAGGGATTGGGCTGGGCGTTGGGGAGGCAGATTGGGCCTCGGCAATTCTAGCTCAGGTCCATTTTAATTCATTTTAAATCAAAACCCACCTTAATTAATTAAATTATCCTAAAATTAAAACTAAATGTAATAATTAATTAATTAATTGAGATTCATATCACTTAATGTACTCCTAATCAATTAAAGGACAAGTTTCACAATTTTGTTAAAAAGAAATAATTAAATCAAGAAATTAACATTAATCTACTTCATATTGAACAATTATATTTATTTAAATGAATACTAAGGTTATGCGTCTAATCATGCCATTTTAAATTATTTATAGATTTAAAGGACGAATTATGGCTATATAATGTAAAATAAATTCAGAAATAGCACTAAAATTCAACAAAAATTCATAAAACCAATTAATTCTTGAGTTTTTTTGTAGGATTATATGGTAGGTAAAAATCACGTGCTCACAAACGGTTTATTAATCCTATTGCATTCGTAATTCACATGTTAATTCCAATTATATGCGGTTGCTAGTTGACTGGATCATTTATATATATAGTATGTTTTCACAATACTATTTCATTACAAAAAACTTGAATTAGCTACGAATTTCATCGCTAATCTGTCACTAAATTGCTCGTAGCAAGAAGAATTTCTTGATAATCCGTCGCTAATCCGTCACTAAATGAGATTAGCAACAGATTTTTCTATTTAGCTACAGAATTTGTCCGTCGCTCAAACGAAACTTTTTAGTAGTGTCTATCCACAATATATCAATTATGTATTCCTATGGTATCGAATCTATCATGAACAAATATAATATAGCATTAAACTAAGCAAGACTGTTAGGTATATTCCTATTCTAAGTGTGAAATCCTTCCTCGGCCATACGTTTAGAAACAAGCCCCCTTTAATTTTACTTTAATATAAATATAGATTTTTTAAGCATAGCAAAGATAGTATGGTGAATCAGTAACAACAACAATTCACAAGTAAAATTTAGAATTAAAGAAACAACCACAAGATGATAATTCGAAGTAACAAAGATGTAATTAAAAAACATCAATATTCATGGTAACCACATCCCTAGAAATAGAGTACTTAGCCTTTCATAATTATAATATAAATCATACAAGTGTTTTCCATAAATAAATTACTATGAATGGATGAAGGAATGAAGGACTCCGTGTTTTGTGCCTCCAAAATTAGTCCTAGCGTTGTTCTTACCTTCAAATAACGTCCGACCCCAAAAAGTTGGTTTAAAGCCCCATTTTATACCTATTGGGGGCGTGTAAAGCCAAAACAACTCATTTCAAGTCGAGGTAAGACGAAACCCGCGCTTGGATGCTATAGGGGTTGCCTAGTGCCAAGATGGGCGCCCAAAGTTTTGGGCTGCTGCATTTGGTGCTTTGGGATGTGCCTGCCCCATGTTAGGCGCCCAAATATATCATCTTTGTGTTCTATGCCTTTCGTATTTGGGAGGGGAGGGGCCTTGCACCCTTCTAGACATTAAATCATACTCCTCCAATTCTTCTGTTTGGCTTCAAATTGCGTGCATTCTTTCTAAATCACTTCTGATTGCCTCCTACACATATAAGCACCATAATTAAATTCTATTCACAAATATTCACATTATAATCAACAGGATCGAGGCATAACGAAAGGCAAATTATATGCAAAAATACATATTTTTAACCAAATATTACCACCCCACACTTAAGTCGTGTTCGTCCTTGAGTAATCTTAAACCTTGCTAACTCACAACTACAACATAAAATGTCATATAAGGCGGGTATTTAGAAATTATAAACACTACATCTATGATCGTGGTTGATACCAACAATTAATTCGTTACATACACATTCATACACTTTTCAACTATCACATGCCAAAATATATGTGAACATTTCAAAATACTCAAAAAACCTGCCCATAACCACTCGACCTCAAATGCCGAGTCATCGCCACTAAGCATTCTGAACCTATGCACTCACCCAAACAATAGAAGTTTAATAAAGTGACATATCCGTCATGAAATCATGTGCCCTCGCCATAGAACAAGAGAGTCCATATTCTACACATTCAAATCAAGAGTTAAATTTAATTCAAGGACATCATAACAAAAAAAATTCACTTACTCTCAAAAAGAAATTCATGGGCATCCAGAGGTAGTACTATAGGCTGCCCGTAGTATATGTTTCTACTAATCTAAGCTCGTGAAATTTATGATCAATTAGGTTTTTACAGATTGTAATGTAAGCTAAGAGGCAGGTAAGATGTATTTGGAATACTGACTAATCCTCCTAAGAACTTTAATACATTACACTTGACTTTCAAGTACAAGCTCTTCCTGACCACCTCGAACGTAGTGCTCGAACGCATATGCAATTCGGTATTTTCCAAATGACCTAACTAAGGGTCACTACCAAAACTCCCACCAAAAGTCGTGATGGTGCCTAAATGGCTAGCTAGGAAAGCCAACATTCAACAGTAATAGTATAATGTTATTATTAAGTCATTAACTATTTCAGGATGTAAATAACAATGCGGAATAAATTTCAAATCAATATCATAAGCAGATAATCAATGATAGGGTCTAGGACCACATCTGTCTAACAAATATCCAAAACCCAGCGTCACTATATCGCGAGCATCTCAGGCGAGTAAACAATCTCAACAAACAACAGCCTCTGTCTAGGAAGAAAAATACATAGACAGATATAAATGAGTAGGGAAGGGGGACTCCATGTGCTGCAGATTAGATCAAGTATAACAGTTCACCATGAAGTCTCTAATAAAGTATTCCTACTCCGCTCAATGGGTACCGCTAATACCAGTCTCAAGACCGGCATAAAATGCGCAGTAGTATGAGTACATAACTATGGTACTCAGTAAGTATCTAGTCTAGCCTCGAAAAAGTAGTGGCGAGAGATCTATATCTACACTTACTAGCAGTCCAATAATTAGGTGAAAGCATAATTAAGATAGAGAGTAAATCATGGTATCATCAATTGCGTATGATAGCTCAAAACACAGTTCATACGGAATTTAGGCATACGTTATAGTTAAAAAAGATCAAATAAGATATCAATATCTCAATCCTCATATAAAGACATGAGACATGTCAACAACATTCACTTAAACCGCTGCATGAGTCGAAGTATATATGTGCATGCTAAGTATCCTTTCTCAATACCTCACAACAGAAATCCATGTGCCTGACACAAGTCCCATGTCCAAACTAAGCACTAAAATTCGAGGTGCCTACACTCACAAGGCTCAAAGTAACATGGGTATCACCTAATTTCGGAGGGACGGTCCATATCCAAGCGTTGATCATTTTATATTTAATGATTAATAACCATTAATTAATATTTGGTCACAGTATCTGCAGTGCAAAATTTCTCAACTTTCCACAACAACCAACTCCCCACTTATGCATATGTATGAATCAATATAATAGAGAAGCACCGGACATAATGGAAAAACTATTGCCAAGATAATCCACAACAGATTCAAGAAATTTGATGTCGCTACCTGTTACAACAATGTCGTCGACATAAACTAACAAAAATGCAATAATACCGTGATAACTGAAGATGAGGAGGGAAACATTAGTTTTAGATGATGTGATACCAATAGTGATAAGAAACTGCTGTAGCTTTGTGTACCACGCCATCGGAGCATGCTTGAGTTCGTGCACAGATATTTTAAGCTTACAAACATGGTGGGGATAATGTGGATGAGAAAATCCATGAGGTTGAGACATAAGAACCTCCTCTTCAAGGTCACCATGTAAGAAGGCATTTTGAACATCCAGTTGACACAAAGGCCAATTATTAGACATGGCCAAAGATAGGACAATCCGTATAGTTGTTGGTTTTACCACCGGACTAAATGTGTCATAAAAGTCGTGACCTTCAACTTGATAAACGCCTTAGCCACAAGACGTACTTTGTAACGTTCAACAACACCATATGATTTCTTTTTTATTTAAAAAATCCATTTGCACCCCAAGACATTCATTGGTGGCTTCTGAGGAACTAAGGACCATGTTTTGTTGTTGATCAAGAATGTCATTCCGGCAGCCATGGCTTCCCGCCATTCCTTGAACTTTTGGGCTTCAGTGAAATATATGGGTTCTACTGTGGGTGGTAAAAATTGTAAAGAAGGGACAATAATAGTTTAATTATGTTTTGGGGTTGGGTCTCAATTGCTTGTGATGTGTAGAAGGGTGTGTTGATGTTGAACTCATTTTTGAACTGGTGGGGCTTTTTGTTGTGGACCATTGGAAGGAGGGAGAGGTTGAGCTGTAGAGTTATTTGTAAGCTCAACAACTGGAGTTAAAGTATGAGAAGAGGATGAGGGTGCTGACCGAATTCTATTTGAGTTAGGAGAATAATTAGGAGATGAAGAAGTGATAGAGGGATTGCTATCCTAAGGGATGCATGGGAGTAGGACTTGCATATAGTTGTGTGGAAACAGATAATTTTGAATTCCATGAAACAACAGAATATATAGGTGGCTCAATTGGATATTGTGGAACGCATGGAGTTGAAAACCAAGGAGCCTAATATGAGGGGGGAGGACCAAGAAGTGATTGAGTAGCAAACGGAAAAATTGATTCATCAAATTGAACGTGTCTTGCAATATAGATATGACAAAAGCTTCTATTATAACACCTATAAGGATGATGTTTTGTGCTATATCCAAGAAAAACACAAGGTTGACTTATATAGGTAACCTTGTGTTTGTTATACGGTTATATTGGAAAACCAAGCAACCAACCTTTTTCAGAGAAGGTAATCTGGAGTGGAGTGAAAAATTAAAATTAGCTCAAGTGGAGATTTACCATTACTAATAGGAGTATAAAGTCTATTAATTAGGTAAGCTTCCATTTCAAAGGCAAAATGCCAAACTTTCGAAGGTGTTGAGCTATGAGGCACAATACTTAAAGTTTTCTCCACAATACGTCGATGTTTGTGCTCTACCTTTCGTTGTTTTTCGTTAATGTGACGAGCAGTCAATCTATAATTTACAGTTGAGCACAAATACTAGACAGGGGACGAAATTTCCCGAGCCCAACGGTCTGAATTGCCTTTATGTGCTACAATTGCTTCAGGGGTAGCTGCTATTTTGTATCAAATTATTTGTCAACTAGGAGTCTAAACTGAAGAAACACGTTTACAACATCAGACTTTAGAAAAATGGGGCAGGGCAGGTTAGGGCGGGGCGGGGCAAGCCTTGACCTGCTAATATTTTGACCCGCCCTGCCCTGCCCTATTTAGCATTTTTTTCAAATTTTGCCCTGCCCCGCCCCGCCCTGCCCTGTTTAGTTTTTCTTGTATTTTTTAACCTATTTTTGAAAGCATTAGATAGATATAGATTACTGCTTTCTTTCATCTTCTATTTTGGGGTGAAAAGTTACGGCTTCAGTTGCTTGGGATGTTTTTTTTCTTCCAGATTTTGTAGTAACTTCTTTTCACTAATATGATCTAGTGTATTACTTTTGTAAGTCTGTAGTTTCTCTGCAATCTTTCGGAAGCTTACCGACCTAAAAATCTATCAAGTTTTTCTCTTTGGCCTCTCCTTGTTAGCCCACCATCCGTTGTGTACGTCACAAATTATGTGTAAAAAAAAATTTGAATCATGTACAAAGTTCAAATTGGCTAGATACAATAATGTAGCGAAAATCGCTTTTAAATTTTGATTGCTCAAATATGATTTCTATATATGTTTCGACAGAAGAGTAGTTAAAAAAAAACTCAGCAATTTCATTGAGCTCAAACAAAATTTCTCATATGTTTGTCATGTTGTATATTAAAGATTTAATACTATAAATTTATTTGGGCTACTGTGTTGTTGACGCACTGATACCTCGAGGGCAAAGAATCAATTACATAAAAAAGTGATACTCACCTAAATACGGCTCAATATCTTTCTATAGAAAATTCAGTCAAAATCTGTCCTTTGTTTCATTTTTTTTCTGCAGAATATTAAGACAACGAGAATGGCTAAGACATCAACCTAAATATATATTGGAGAAAGTATAAGTAACACTAAATAAACATTCAACATCTGGAAGCTTGAATTGGTGTTGTTTTTGCAGCTCTTGTGTGACCAATTTAGTTTCGGAGGGTGAGAAGTTATGTTCCAGCTAGGTACATGGTTGATATCGACGTTCAAATCCCATCTGCCTTTGATCCATTTGCTGAGGCTAAGGACTCAGGTGCCCCTGGAGCCAAAGAGTATGTTCATATTCGTATACAACAAAGGAATGGAAAGAAAAGTTTGACAACAGTTCAAGGATTGAGGAAACAATTCACTTACGAAAAAATCCTCAAAGATCTGAAAAAAGAGTTTTGTTGCAACGGTAATGTTGTGCAGGATAAGGAACTTGGAAAAGTGATACAACTTCAAGGAGATCAGAGAAAGAATGTTTCTCACTTTCTTGTGACTGCTGGTATTGTCAAAAAGGATCAGATCAAACAGTAGCTATGTGGCAATCCAAAGTAGTATTAAACAATTGAATCCGGCTCGTCCTCTTCATCAAACAATGTTGGACATGAAACTTGATCAACCGTTGAAGTCAAACCTAAAAGGAAAAACGCATAGTATCAATATAGTATTAAACAATTGAATACCTATTAAGAAAATAATGAGAAAATACTTACCATTTAAATCATTCCATAACCACGTGCGAGCACACATTAAAGCTTCCAAAGTAGTGGGGTGGAGTCTACTCCGATGAGGGCTAATCAACCTCCCATTAGTGCTAAATGCCGATTCTGAAGCAACAATAGACACGAGAATGGCTAAGAGATCACGAGCCATTTTTTGCAATATAGGAAATTTCAATCCATTTGTCTTCCACCAACTCAAATTGTCAAATTAAGGGGTTCGAGATAGTAGGTCTTCTTCTAAGTACATATCCAACTCTGATCTTTTCTCCACGGTAGCTCCAGTTGAAGCTACAAATCTATCAAAGCTCGAAAGCCGATCACCCTGAGTAAAACTAGTGACTTCACTAGAACTAGATGCTAATGAATCATGTGGAGCAGATAATTTACTCTTATAATCTTGAAAGAGATCATAACAATTGGATCGAACTTCTTGAATTTTAGCTGAAGCTTCTTCACCATAAATTAGTGGAAGAAAGAACTCTACCAACCTCATCTTGTACCGTGGATCAAAGATTGCAGCTACTCCCATCAAAATATGCACATCCTCCCAATATTTTTTAAATTTCAACAACATCGCAGATGCCATAGTGCTAATCACAAGATTAAACTCATTCATCCAAGCTTCCAATTCTAGATTAATTTCACAAACTTTTGTAAAGTATTGACTAGAAGTTGGATATTGAGTTCCTCAAAACTGTTCAGTGATATGATAAAAAAGTTTGAGCTTACCAGAAACATCTTCTGCATTACTTCATTGCTCTTCATTTGGATAAGAGTGATAATTTCTGTCAGTTAGACTCAACTTGTTAAACACCTCTTTGTATTCTATAGTTGTTCTCAACATTAAATATGTTGAGTTCCACCGAGTAGGATAATCATACTCCAACTTCTTATTACAAGAACAATGAACCAAACGTGCGGCTTCTTCAAACCTCTCAATTCTGCCAGCTGATCCACTCCAATACAAGACACTATCACGCACTTTGCTAATACTATCTCCTATCACCTTTAACCCTTCTTGCACAATCAAATTTAAAATATGTGCAGCACAACGCACATGAAATACTCGACCACTCAACAACAGATATTTTTTATTAAGTTTCTCATCCAATAAAGTTTTAATCATAGCATTGTTTGTGCTAGCATTATCAACTGTGATAGTTGATATTTTGCGTTCAAGATTCCAATCAAACAAACAATTAACCAAAGCACCACACAAAGCATCTTTATCATGTGGGGCAGGGACATAAGCAAATCTCAGAATATGACTTTGAAGCCTCCATGAATCATCAATGAAATGACCAGTAATAGCCATGAACCCTTTTTTGTTACTATTGGAAGTCCACATATCGGTTGTTATTGCAATTCTACTAGTGACTTTCTCCAACAACTTAGAAGTTTTCGATTTAAAATTGTCAAAAAATTTCATTATGTCATTCTTGATTGTATTTCTAGTAACCATCTTAAACATAGGCTGGAGACTCGCAACAAAGTTCCTAAATCCTACATGATCAACTATAGAGAGTGGATACTCGTGTAAAATAATAGCATGTGCAAGTTTTTTACGTGCAACATCTTGATCAAAATAACCACCCCCAGTATCACCCTCATTTTGTACATCTCTTGGCCTATTAGGACACTTAGGTGTGTGATCTAACATAGATTTTGTACCACAATTTTTAGCATTTTTATAACGGCGATTGCAATACTTACAAACACCATATGGAACACCATTAAACTTCACCAGCTCGAAATGATTCCATGCTCGGGAATATCTTCTTTTTTCCATTTCAACAACTTCATAAGGCATTTGACTCTCGTCGTCTAACGAAATAGCATTAGAAGAAGAAGCTGGCGGATTCTCTTTATTTTGAGATGCCATAATTACCTATTATAAATATTCACATCATCACCAATATGCCATAATTAATATTCTGATAGTTCACCATAACTTCACAGAAAGAAAGCTTTTAAAAAACAAGACAATAGAAAACATTATGTCTACAAAACAAAGATCAAGAAGAATATATACCTTATCATGGTGTTGTTTGACTATTTGCAGAAATATTCAGAATTAGTCCTTCGCTCAAACACAATAAAGGTTCAGAAAGTAAGATCAAGCAAATAAACATCAAATAATCTTCAATGCCATCTGGGCAGGGGAAAATAAATATTCCATGTAAATACTTACTCCTCCCAATTTCTAGACACTTTCCAGTTTGAGACATTCCAAAAATGTTTGATAGCATTCCATCGATATTATTTGATCCAAACTTTTAAGGATTCACTGGCTTTGGAACTAGCACAGTAGCACAGTAGCACAAGCACGACAGCCAAAGAACGCATAATTGTGTCACTAATTTAGATTGGAGAACTGACTCAACCAGTCTAAACATTAATGTATCCACAAAGGATACAAGCAATCACAACAATCCAATACCAATAGCCTAAACCAAAGACTCCCATGAGTAAAAATTCAAACTGAATACAAACAACAAATCCGAAACAAGTATTAGCAAATTTTACCAAATCGATTGCACTCAAATCTAAAGAAAATTCATACAGAACTAGAAACAAATCCGAAGAAAATTCATACAAATCTGCAGAAAATTTAAACAAGTATTAGCAAATTTTACCAAATCGATTGCAATCAAATATGGAGGTCATTTGGAAGGTTTGACTAACGCCGGAATAGTGTTCTGATTTGGAAGACACGAAGAGCGGTGGCCGGCGAGTGGCTACTGGCGAGTGGGGTCGGTCTGGCTAGGGCTTGGAAATTGGAGGTCGTTTGCTAATCTGAGAGAGTGAGACTGTGAGAGTGAGAGTGAGAGTGAGAGTGAGAGAGTCTGAGTCTCTGAGATGAAAAATATTATTAAACACGCGGGTCGTTTTTATTTTACCTGATCCATATACTAATTCAGATCTTTCCCTGCCCTGCCCTAACCTATTAATTTTTTTAAAAAAAAATATTTTACCCTGCCCTGCCTTGCCCCGCCCCGTTTAAATTTTTCCCTGCCCCGCCCCATTAATGGTTTCCCCTGCCCTGCCCTGCCCTGCCCCGCCCTGCTCCAATTGCCATCCCTAGGTAATACCATGTAAACCCAGAAAATCATTAACGAAGATCAACAAATTTGTGACCATCAGATGACAAGAATGGGGAAGGACCTCAGCCATCAGCAAAGGTTAACTGCAAAACAAAAATAATTTTATTAACTGAAAGATGAAGGGGCAATTGGTGTGACTTGCTGAGTTCGCAAGCACTGCATAGGTTATCCATCCTAGAACCAGAAAATAGAAGATTCTACTGATGAAGTACTTGATGAAGATCATGCCGGTGTGGGTGGCCACGATGGAGATGCCAGCATGAGGAAGAAAGCTTGACTGCAAGATGAGCGGAAGGTGAAGTTGAGGAGTGGCATTTTATTGGCAAGGTGTAAAAACCATTGCTACTCATTCCGAAAAGAAGTGTTGTCTTGGTTGATCGATCCTTGACAAGAAAGTGATAAGGCTGAAACTCAAAGAAAATAGTATTGTCTAGTGAAAATAGTTGAATAGACCTAAGATTTTTAGTAATTGAGGGAACATGAAGAATATGGTTTAGATTGAAATTTTGATGAGAAGAGATAGAAAAAGAGGGTATACCAATAATATGAATGGCTAAACCTTGGCCATTTCTCACTTAGAATTGGGCATGACCTTTATACTCCTCATATTAAACGAAGCTTGATAAATCTAGAGTAATATGATGAGTAGCACCACTATCTGGAAATCAATTTTGTGTCATAGGAATGGGAGATTGATTAGAGAGATGTGCGAATGGATTAATGAAGTGGTTGTAAGATTGAAATTAGGATGGAGCAAGATGGTTAGAACCATTTAAAATTTGACATCCTGCTCTTCACTCTACCCGTTGTATCCATTACTGAAAGATGGTTTGCAGTAGCTGGTGGAATAGTTGTTTCTACCACCATGACCCCCTCTGCAACGATTATTTCTACCACGACTCCTGAAAGAATTGTTGCCCCGATTAAAGTTGGATGATTTGTGGCTTAATTTTTCAACTGGAGTAACACTAGAATCGAGTGAGGGGGACAAAATAGAGAGGGAGGATATTGAAGTCCATGTATAAACTCATGGTTGAGAATAATGCTATATAGTTCAGAGTAGGTCCGAGGTTCAGTCCTAGCGGAAATAGTGGTGATAATATTATTAAATTTAGGAGAAGGCCTTTGAATTTGTATGTGTTAAAACCAGAGAGGAAAAGAGGCCGGCTTGCAAAACCAATTCATCAGAGAGGATTTAGCCTTCTGAAGGTACTAAGTTACTAAAAGATCTGAATGCTTGAGATTCTGGAGTTGCATATGAATGTTAAGAATCTGGGTGTTCGAGGGGGAGAAAAAGGCTGCTTCAAGTGCATCCAGATCTCCTAGGATGAATTTAATTCAGTGACAATACGTAGATTAAGAGGCTCATGATGAGTTGATCTTGTTGAATCCAAAGGGTATCGAGTGGATTTGGATCAGAATTAGTGGATCCTTCAATGGGAGATATGAGTGAAGGATAAGAATAATTTTTATCTATGTAGCCTTGAAGATTTTGTCCTCTAAGATATGGTAATAGTTGAGTTTTCCAGACGATATAATTGGTTAGTGTTAGTTTAACTGAGATAAAGTGGTGAGAATGATTGAGAGTGTTGGTTAGGAGATGGCAAGGAGTTGTTTGAAGTGAAGATGTCTAGGATGGTCAGGGAAGAAGAGGAAAAACCAATGTGTTGTCAAGAGAGACAAGAGATAAGGTGCTGGAGAAGGAAGAAAATAAAAGAAGGAACCCCTCTTAGTCTGGTACCATGTTAAACGTAATACAGAGAAGAATTCTATAGTTGGAAGCCCACTGTTACGCCCCATGTTTTCGTACGTGAAAGTACACCATAAGTAAATTGATGAAAACTCGGAAATGAGATATTACATCCCACATTTTCGTACGTTAAAGTTTCGTCATAAGTTAATCGACGCAAGCTCGGGAATGAGATTATTTTGAGAATATAATTATTATGCTATTTCAAACAAGTGATAAGTAAATTCGTGAAGGTGAGAGAGTAAGCGAATCAAAGAAAATAAGTTTCGTCGAAGTTTAATATTTTGGAATAAAATACGGTCCGAGTCATTATAGCCGATATTTATGGATTAGTGTCATATATAAGGTACCACATGACCATGATAGTATGATGTATAAAATGCGTTAAAAATGAGTAGTATTTTAAGTAATTTGAGATATTTTTTAATTATGTGAGTAATTGGTTAATTATTGATTTAATGAAGATTAACCATATACTTAGAGAATTGTGAGTAATTAGTAGGTGGGGACAAAGCCCCCGACGTGGCAGCAAACCTACAACCATATTAGTGACTCTTAAGTTGTATGGTAAAGTGGAAAAATTAGAGGGTTATGTGGCTAAGTCACCACTTGAAGTGGGGCTCACAACCTACTATTTAAAGAAACTTCTTCTCTCATTAGATTGGATGCTATGCTTGCTAATTAAGGATTGAAAACTTCACCTAGAAAATTTCATCAAAGATCATATAAGATAGTAACGTAAGTTACTTCAATTCATACGAGACTTTTTAGCATAGTGGCAACGAGATTTTGAGATTCTAAAGGAGTACGGTTCAATCTTTCTCAAGAATATCATGTAGTTTTTCTCCTACTTCGATCCGTCCTTATGTGATTTGTGGAAATTAAAATGTGTTAGAGGGTTTGTCAAGAGAATCGGCTAAGGTATATGAAGTTTATCCCTTCTTTCCTTTTCGTATGATCCATACGATACAAACGAAACGAGTAAATGCACAACTTCCATAAATGACTCTATTCATAGAAATACTAGAGGTTCCTAAGTTCTTGATTCCTCATATGTCTTATTATTCTATCGTCTGTTCATGGGTCTCAGAAAATACGTAAGTTAATAAAGTTTATTTCATGATATTAATCAAAGGCATAATGGTCTTATGACATTTCGAGAAATTTTATTGCGCACTACCATGACCAGATGGTGTTATATACGCGTATATATATATATACATATATATATATATGTATATATATATATATATTATATATATATATATATTATATATATATATATATATTATACGTATATGGGATATGGGAAAATGTTATGACGTTATATACACACCACCACCTAATCAGCTGGTATACATTGATGATTTTCCCACAGTGGCCGAGATGCCCTCACAGGCTTGATGATGTAATGTACGCATATACCTATACATGGTATCACATTTATATGCATATGCATGACATTATAAAGAGGAAATGATTCACAGAGTTATTCATACTTACATATCGAGTCTTTTACGTCATGTTTCTCTCATGTCTATTATTTACTGATTTTCATTCCTTAAATACTCGGTACATTATTTGTATTGACATCCCTTTTGCCTGGGGATGCCAAAAGTTTCATTCCCGCAGGTCCCGGTAGACAGGTCGAGAGTCCTCCAAGTAGGCTATCAACTCAGTGGAAGATATTGGCGCGCTCCATTTGCTCCAAAGTTGCTTATTTGATCAGTAAAATTTTGACGTGTATTGTTTAGTATAGCGGGACCCTGTCCCGACTTTATGGTATTTATCTACTCTTAGTGGATTGTAGACATATGTCATGTACGTAAAATTTTGTATGGCCTTGTCGGCCTATGTTCAATGTACGAGTGATCATTTTTGTCTTATGGGCACGTATGTCTTATGTATAGGTTGGTATTACATGTTTTATTCTAGTTATCTCACGACAGACTTTCCGTCTCATTTACCTATAATAGCATGATACGAAAAGATACGCTATGTTCGTACTAGGTTGAGTAAGGTACCAGGTGCCCGTCGCGGCCCATCGGTTTGGGTTGTGACAAAAGTGGTATCAGAGCAGTTCTGTCATAGGGAGTCTACAAGCCGTGTCTAGTAGAGTCTTGTTTATGGGTGTGTTGTGCACCGCAATTATAAGCAAGAGGTTACATGGCATTTAGGACCTTCACTCATTCATCTTACTCTAGATCGTGTGGTAGAGCTTACTTGTAAGAATTCAAACTTCTAAATTCTATTTTATTCATAATAAGACGATACCTACATCTAGAAGGACGATTGGTAAGAGATATAGTTGTGGAAGAACTGAGTCAGAGGAACTCAATTTTTGCATCATGCTTATGATGAGTAAATGTAAGGTGTTCAGCAGATCATGTGTGTACTAAGACGTGTAAGCTTCTTGATAAGGAGCCTTAAGGTAAGAATATCTATCCACCCATATGATGAAAAGAAATGACAGAATCAGAAGGTACAAGTTTCAATAAGTAAAAGAAGCAAGATGAAGAAGGGTACGAGGTACCCCGTTAGTGAAGATGATCATTATCTACAATTTAGGAAGAGAGATATATGCATTTTGAGTTACCTTCAATAGTGACAGAGGTATGTACAATTGGCCACACCGAACTGAGTTATTCCCTATGAGCTAACATATATGATTTAATAGAAGGACCAAATATCAGGATGCGGCTGGGGTTAGAGTAGCCAAAAATAGTGAATAGATTGTTTACGTTAGTTGACAATTCCGAAGGATATTGCAAACGTGCTAATAGATCTCCTTATGAGACACCCATATGGTGCACTCTAAAATAGTACATCCAGATATAAGTACTACAAAGATAAGCACTGGAATCCTGGAAGGGATAAATATTTACCTTAGTGTGGCTCCCGTCCCTAGTAGAGAGAGAATGTTAGGCAACCCGAAGAGCCAGTGGATGGAGCAAGGGGAGCTAAAAGAAAAAGAATATCTTGTTAAAGTTTTCAAAATAATGGGACAGACAGAAATGTTAGTTGGGAAATAAGAAGAGAAATAAAGAAGCATTATGAGTAAGATGTGATACATGTATGACAACAATAGATAAAAAAAATGACAGTATTACAGAGTCAATAGTCAACAAAAGGAGTAGACAAGAGGTGACAGGCCTCGAGACAGCAAAAGAGTATAGGCCATAAAGTCGTATCCTCATTTCGAGAAATAAGTTCGTAACTCTAACGTGATTACCAAAAGGAAAAGTTAAACCCCAAAGTAATAGAAATATGTATGGGTTGGTGAATAAGATAAACTAAATATGAATTAGGGATTGAGTTGTTTGACAACGATCAATATCATGAGAATTTCTGATTACGTTCCGGCTATAATAAAATGGATAACATAAGAAGATTCATGAGAAATTTAGAGAATGGTCATTTAGGAAGACGCTTCCCTAAAGCTAGCAGTGTGAGCAAAGTTAAGCTTAAGGGGTTGTATGTGCCAACTACACTAAGTTTCACCCTCGCGAGTAAGGAAATTTGTTATCCTAGATACAGAAGGATTACCGCAAGGCGAGTAAGAGTCATCGGTGATGTGAAAAGACGCCAAAGATGAAGATGTAAAACATCTATACGTAGATCATCATAGTGCTAAATCCTAGTACTCCCTAAAGGGGGGAATATGGAGTGATATGACATTAAGTCAGAATTAAGTGGTTCTAGTAATGATGGAATGGTTAAGGAAAAATGCGATAAAAATGAGAAAGGGATGAGATTGCACTTATTCAAATACTACAGATATGCTACGCTTCCATAACATTATGCAAACACGACGTCAAAGAAAGGAAGTAAGGGTTTCTGCCCGAGATGTTATTGGTAGGTAAAGAGCCAGTGCGGGATATAAGTTAAGACAAGGAAATAACCCAAGAAAGATTACGCGGAATATTGATATGAGAATGGACCAACGAGTAGTTGGTAGTTAATTCAGGAAGAGCTTAGTTATGGCTAGGCAAGAGGATATAGACAAACCAATAGATCGTGCAAGATGAATATAGTGAACCCTAACATGGGGAATTCAGTCTCGCTGATATGACATCGTGACCCTTGAGAAATATTCAGATAGGAGTTGGGGTAGTTAAAGGTACCACATGAGTGTTACGGAAATAAAAGAGAGTGTCACTAGGAAGACAGTCAAAATATTGGTTTAGGAGAAACCCTACAAGCACAACGGCGTGGAGGTAAGACTTACGGATAATTATATGCGAGGAAGGACATCTATAATTCCGTCAAGTATACGATGTAATAAGCTTGCAGCTTTACACGAGTCAGAAGGTCTTCCCTAAGTACTACAGACTAGCTAAGAAAATAAGGAAGAAGGCTTCAACCTAAGCACAGTGACCTAAAGATGAAATGGTCTTGTAACAATAGTTTCAAAGCAACAATGTATGCACTCCATAAGAAAGTGGTAGCTATCGTGGCTAATGAACGGGAAGAAGAAAAAAAATCAAAAGGTGATATTCAAGATCATATGGGTTGTATGAAATTTCAATATGTGGGGGCACTAAGATAAGCCAAGTATTCGTGCAACAAGTGGCAAAACGACCAGGAAAAGTAATTGCTTACGCTTAGAGAAAGATGTGAAGGAACGAAAGGAATTATTCGATCAATGATCCAGAGTTAGTTACGTTATGAACGCTCTTAAGATTTTTGAGTATTATCCATGCAGTATATTTGGTGACAATCTTACGGTCGTAAAAGACTCTGGTATAAGTTAAAAGAAAGAATTGAGTCCAGGTCATATACAAAGGATTGAATTGTTAAAAGATTGTATTGTGAATATTCTATAGCGTCCATGAAAAGCTAAAGTAATGGTGATGATTTCACATCCTTATCTTAATGGGAAAAATATTCAAAATACCATTAATCTTGAAATAATTACCGATTAAACTAGCAAGTACACTTTTTAAACTTAATGATAAAGCCCATGTGGCCCGTTATCTTTCACTGCAAAGAGCAGACTATTTTTGTTGCGCTGTGGAACCAGCCGAATTCCTTCTACTTTAAGAATGAATTAGAGAATGGAATTAGAAGATTAAACTTAAATTGTCGCCATCCAAAAAAATAGCTGGCACATGTATATGTATGTATATATTGGTTAGTGGTTATAAGTATTTTGGCTGAGTCACCAAATGTAAAAACCCCTAAGAATTATGAAACCACATGCTTTTGCTTGGGCCATATAACCCAACTTTGAGTTTGGAAATGGCAAGCCATATGCAACGCCTACTTGTTGAATTGGCCCTAGATTCAACTATGTCATGGTATTCGTTATCTTGAGAAGATAGCAACTTTCGGTTTTATGTTGCCACATAATCAAATTTCGGCCATCTCAACACTTCTTAAACATGAAATACTCAAAATGCAATATGACGCCTTTTATGGAGAAGAATGAGTAATAAGAGATGGATGATTCCCCCAACCAAATTAAAATGTGAAATAAGCTAGCTAGAATCTTTTTCTTTTTTGAGAGAGATGGAAGTGTCTCAATGGATGCGTTCACTAACCCATGTGCAGTATTAATTTTGAGTGGATGTCCTTACCTTCAGAAAATTCCTTCTGAATTCTGTAGCATCTAGTGATTCATAAACCTTTCACTAAGTGTGTTCAAGCCGAACCGGACATCGAGAAGTCAAAACGAACTGATTAAAAAATTTGATTAAATTTGATTTGATTTGACTTAGTATTGCGTAAAAAAAACTTGAACCAAACCAATATATAAATATATAATCTTTATATATTGTTTATCTTGAAATACGAGTAACAATTAAACTTATAATGTGGTAATAAGGATACGTGATCAGATTCAATGCCAAATGATAAATGACTAGATAAATAAATGAATTAAACGATTAAGGAAAATCAAACCAGTGTTATTGCAAGTTATCGACCTCGGTTTGGGATAGGCTCGAGATCAAGTGCCAAGAACAATAAGAAAAGAAGGAACTTGTAAGCAAGTAAAAGAGCAGAGTGTTTATTATTTCTCAGTAATTGCGTATGTGATTCACGTGTCCTTTAAATATGAACATGGTTCCTCTTTATATAGTAGAGGAATCTTAAATAAGGTATAACTCTAATTTCAGAAGCAAAATACATGATTGATATCAATAATCGTTAATGGTTCTGCCAATTTCAAGATTCACGCCGAGATTGGTGGTCGACTACGGATATCTCGTTATTCCGTTACTTCGGTGTCGATTTAGCCCGACCTCGATCCTTCAATCTCCATGTTCCTTGAGTTCGAGCTTGCTGCGATTCGAACTTAATCTCGAGGCAGACCTTCGAGCCCATAAAATCGGGTGTGGTCGATTTTAACCGTATACAGATAGTCCCCGCATTTATTAGAATGAAATGATAAGAAACGATTTGAACCTCAATTCCTCAATACCTCGATCATGACGTCGTCCCCATGACATAAGAGATGGATGTGACCGAAACGTTCCGTCGGGTCGGTTCCCAAAAAACCATCAATGCATGTCAGTCGTCGCTCGACCACTAGTGATACCGAACCGTCGTCTCAAGCCTATAAATACCACCTCTTTAGTTGATTCAAACTTTACTTCACTTTGATCAAAAACTCTTAACTCCCCAATTCTTCTCATAGTTTTCTAATTGCCGCCAATTACGCCACCGCTGCTTCAACCAGAGCCACTAACTTCACACCTTTCTTCCACCTTCTACAAACATCCAAATGGCGAAGACTTCCAAGAATGTCTCGCAAAAAGTGAAAGCCACATCTTCTTCTACCCCGCCAGCCGACGATAAGACGCCAGTTGAATCTCGTATCGACAAATGTATCCCGGGGCCAATCGAATTAACTTTTGAATTCAAAGTCAAAAGGCCCTCCTCAGTCCCAGGTCATTATGAACCCATGTCCCGATACAGATGCTAAATATCATAAGGTGACCTCGAGAGGGTGAAGGACGACTGTGGTTGGGAAAATATGGAAGTGGTCGTTCCTTCCCCTGAGGAGGATATCACCACTTACGTGAAAGGGTACCTTAGTGTATATACCTTCCCTTTTCACTCTGGGTCCCGTGGACCTGGTCATACTCGACTTCTGCCACCAGTACTATATACGGTTAAAATCTGGAAGGACGATTTTACGTTTATTTTATGATGGCTGATTCACGCATGGCCCGAAGCCCGACCTCGTAGGCTCCTATAATTTGACCCAAGAGGACACGGGCCCAAAACCAACATAGGAAGCGGCACGAGGACCTAGGCAGGCAGCCCTGCAACGAAGTACGATTCCATACTTGAGCATTAACTAGCTGAATCAGTTGAAATCTTTATAATAAATGCTGATGTACTATGTTTAGACCCTCCCTACTATATAAAGGGAACCTTTGTTATTTTGTAACACATAATACATTGAATACAAGACACAAGAACATTCTCTGCTTTAATATCAAACATCCTCTATTCCTCTTTATTAGCCCATTTACTTGAATTTATTGCTTCCTCTTACTTGTTCTTCATTTATAGCTTATCATTGATCATAAATAGCGCATCTCAAGGCCTATAAGCCTGATATAGCTCCATCGACCACCCGATCTAGGCCCGAATCTCGGTCTCAGGGACCCTCGAGGTCAATGTCGAGCCTTCGACCTAAGGCATTCTGGTTTGCTTTCCTTCAGCTTTTTAATCGCTTTCCCACTGTTCTATCCTAACACGTTAGTTAAACCGTTCAATAACCGGTATTAAGATAAATCATGTATTTTTAGAACCATATAACTAAATCTAATTGTAGTTACCAATTTTACGGTAAACAGTTTGGCACCGACCGTGGGGCTAAAAATAATAGTGATCGCTTTAGTACTGGTTCGTTGAAAAACACATGTTATCATTTTACATTTTTTCTTGTCCAAAGAATCTTCGGTTTTAGGTTAGAATGTCCAACTCAGTAAGTGCGCACGAAAGTAGCAGCCTTGAGAGATTTGGGAGGAATGATGTGCGCGTCCCGAATGTCGGCGTACCGCCACTAGGCCTTAGCGTCATAGCAGAACCGACCCCAGAGAGCACAAACTCAAACAACAGACGGCGCGACGACATCAGCCTTCACTCTAGCAGGAACAAGCATAAAAAAATCCCGCAAGAGGAGCAAGAAACCACCGCTCAAAAGAATATGGAGAACAACCTTCAAATGATCTTCGAAATACTGCAGGCGTAACAAGCCGCGATCACTCAGCTACAGGACCGTCGGGGAACTTCGAGAACACCAGCAATAGCCCCGTGAATCTGTCCAATATTAGAAAGGGAATGGAGTAAGGTACCGACGACCGACCGTGTCAACAGGATACTTGGAGACCTCGCCAGAAAATAGAGTTAAGGCTCCTAGAAAGAAAGCTAGAGCCACGGAATGGGAGGTATCGACCTTACGTCAAAAACCAAAAGAGCATCGCAAGGTCCAACGATTCCTGAGCCAACTTTAAAACAGTTCGAAGAAGGATAACAGACAAAACTAGGTCCACTAGGGGCGCGGAGCTAGCAGGGATGCTCCGCTCAAACCGGTGCACCTCCGGGTGCAATGTTTTGAACATCGTATCTATCAGCCATGGGTAGAATCAGGGATACCATATGGCCAAATCCCATATCGTCAGACGCCTCTCAGAGGAACCCCAACCTAATATGCGAGTTTCACGGTACTCACGGTCATCGAACTGAGGATTTCACACATCTTCAGAAAGAAGCAACTTGGTTAGCTAGGAAAGGATACCTGCATGGATTTGCTTCTGGTCAAGTCGAGGACCTCCCTCTGGAAAATTAGTAGCTCGAAATGATGAAACAAGGAAGCTCCATCACTCCATACATATTATTATCGGGGAAATGACGCCTCGAAGGGGTTGGTGATAAAGCGGGCAAAAGTATCAGACGCGGTGGCGGGACAAATTCGGAGCCACGCGCCCGGTGACATCCTCATATTCAGTTACGGGGATTCCGAGACCTCGCCTCACCCGTATAATGATGCGCTGGTAATTTCTTTCCTTTTGATTAATGTTAAAATTAAATGCGTTCTTGTGGATCCAGGTAGCTCTGCCAACGTTATCAGAGCAGAAGTATTGAAACAACTTAGGATGATCGGTCGAGTCATACCTACTTCGATAACTCTCAATGGATTTAACATGGCCGGCAAAACGACGAGACCTGACTTGGGATTGGAGAAACAAATACATAAGCTACCTAAAGGACGGGAAGCTACCTGCGGACCCAAAGGAGTCAAGAGCCTTATGGACCAAAGCGGGCAGGTTCTCGCTCGACGAGAATAACACCCTCTACAAAAGAACTTTCGACATACCCTTGGAGGTATTCCTAGGACCAGATGACACAGATTACGTACTTCGGGATATCCACGAGGGCTCCTATGGGAAGCACTCCGGTGTTGAATCCCTTGTCCGAAAGGTTATCAGAGCGGGCTATTACTAAGACAATATGGAAAAAGATGCTAGGGAGTTCGTCCGTAAGTGCGACAGATGTCAAAGGTTTGCGTCTATGATCCATCAGCCCGGCGAACAACTACATTCGGTCTTGTCACCTTGGCCGTTCATGAAATGGGGAATAGATATCGTCAAACCATTGCCAACCGCACCAGGTAAAGCTAGATTTATTCTATTCATGACTGATTATTTCTCTAAATGGGTGGAAGCACAGTCTTTCGAGAAGATACGAGAAAAAGAAGTCATCAACTTCATATGGGACCACATCCTATGCATGTTCGGGATCCTTTCCGAAATAACTTGCGATAACGGACAGTTCCTCGAGGACCACAAAATCAAAAGAATCTTATCGACGGCCTACCACCCATGCGCCAATGGCCAAGACGAATCCACAAGCAAAACCATCATTCAAAACCTGAAGAAGAAGTTTGAAAGTGCAAAGGGCAGATGGAGAGACATCTTGCCCGAAGTTCTGTGGGCATATCAAACCACTCCCAAGACAAGTACTGGGGAGATTCCATTCTCTCTGGTATATGAATCCAAAGCTCTAATACCAGTCGAGGTAGGGGAACCAAGCGCCAAATTCCAACATGCCACGGAGGATTCGAACAACGAGGCAATGACCATGGCCCTCAAATTACTCGATGAGAAACGAGAAGCCTCACTGGTTCGAATGGCCGCACAAAAGCAAAAGATTGAAAGGTACTATAACAGGAGAGCGAATCTCCGATACTTTGGAGTCGGGGACTTAGTCCTAAGAAAGGTTACTTTGAACACCCGAAACACTAACGAGGGAAAGTTAGGTTCGAGCTGGGAAGGACCGTATCATGTCCTGGGGGTGGCCTCAAAGGGTCATATAAACTTGGAACCTGGAAGGAAAGCAGCTCCCAAGCAATTGGAACATATCCATGCTCAAGCGATACTATTGTTGAGGTAAGTTTACGACCCCGACTCTTTTTTACTCACCCAAATGTTAATCTTCTGTAGGCATCCGGCGGAAAACTCCCGAACACCCTAAAGCTACAAAGGGTTCCTGGAGCGACTGACGCGTTGTACTCTTTTCTTTAGATCGGGTTTTGCTCCCGAAAATAGGGTTTTTACCGACAAGGTTTTTAATGAGGCAACATTTATGCGTCCGTCAAAAGGAACTTACACAAGCATTTGGGACTCCTATCTAAACTCAACTACTGAAGGACACTACTCCGGGCAAGGATGTCCCCGCAAAATAGGTCAAAGTAAACCAAAGAGATGTTTTGCAGAAAAATAATGTAACTGGTCGAACAATCAAATGATCTGTACCCGCATAAGGAGATCGAGTCTCCAAGGGAGAAGACATGTATGCTTGTATCAAATAATGAAAGGAATGTCCTATCAAAACATTTTTGCAAGCTCAAGAAACAATTATCATTAGCATTTAAATTATCAAGATCCGAGGTCGTAAGATCCCTAGAGGGTAACCTCGAATATATCGAAGAATGTAAGTCCTACGGGCACGATCAAAATCTCAAGCGGGGGTATCTAAATAACAAGACACGGTCCCGGCTTCAAAGCCAAGGCTATATATTCGAACTTGTAAGGCCCCTAAAAAGGCATATCCTCGAATATAGATGCCGGGGATACAATACCCGAGACTAAGGGCTACGACCAAATAAAACGACTAAGGTCTATGGGCTTCGGCCCAACAACAACAAGCGATTCGGGGACGCCCGACTATCGCCTTAAAACTAAATCCTTTGAAATCATTTCGGAAAGAACCAGTTAAAACATACTACCTTTAGTATAAGAAAGAGCTTCGAATATTTTCATGTCAGCTCTATAAAAAGAGCTTCGATCATTCTCATGTCATCTCCCGTGGAAGAGTTTCAAACATTTTCATGTCGGCTCGTAAGAAAGAATTTTTTTCCCGTTCATCCTAACGGCGCGTAATCAAGGCTCTTTTGGTCCGTCGAAGAGCCAGATGAACACAAAAAAACCCTGAGTAAACCTCTAAGGGATGAAAAATATAGCAATATCAAAAGTCGCGTAAGTGCCCTTAAGCCAGCATAGAAAAGCCTACGGGCTAACCCTAAAACCCGAAGGGTCGATGAACTCGAGTCGTAATTCGGCTCAGGGACTGAGCCTAGAATGGTTAACCAATAGTCGCCTAAGAGCCTTGGAGCCCGCGCAAAAAGCCTACGGGCTAACTCGAAATCTGAGGGACTGATAAACTCGAGTCCTAACCTGGCTCGGGGACTGAGCCCAAGATGATTAACTAAAAATTGCCTAAAAACTTTCAAGCCAGCCCACAAGCTGATCAAAGAACTCGGAGGGAAAATAAGTTCACGCCGTGGCTCGGCCCAAAGGACGAGCCCTAGATAAAAATGCATACGCTTCCGGGCTAACCATAAAAGGTCTATGGGTCAATTGAGGGAACATGTCAGTCCCGTACTCAAAAATGCCTAAGGGGCCAACACAATAAGGATATGAGATGCCAGCGAGGATCGTTCCTGGACCATCACGAAATCATTAAGCCAAGGCAAGGACTCAGAGGATCCGTCCCGAGGAACAGATCTCGGGCCAATAACCCTCATGGGAAAAGCAATAGACATAAATTACGACATGTGCTTGACCTAACATCTGCCTCAGTACAAAGCAAGTTCCCTATTCAAAATACACGTACAAACCATAAAGCTACCCGCGCCCCCGAGGATCAAATAGATGACCAATCATGAAAACCAGAGGCTGTCTCGGGCCCAAGAATGCCCCCACTCAAAAAGGAGCTTCGGAGTCTCGAAACTATACTTATTGTTTTAGCAGGAGCAAATAATGGCTTGATCTTTTATGGCTGAAGTGGATATCCACCAGAGGCCTTCCTCAGAATTCTCGAGGTGCCCGAGTCTAGGGAAAGTTTTCATTCGTAGATTATCAGTAGACCCCCCTTTTGTTACAGAGAAGCCAAGGTCCGATACTCACCCAAAGTAACCCTGGTTCCAGTCGGGGGTTCAAAGTCTTAATAAACATAGTATTGGCCGAGATAAGAGTCCGATTATCGGGCCGTTCGTACACACAAGTTTGCACAAATAGAAGACAGAACAAAATTCAGAATCAGACCAAGGGAAAAACAAAGGAATCTCTTATATTAATAGAAGATGCTTACAAGACATACAAGGGAATCTTTACACACAAAAGCATAAAGAAAAGGCCTAATTTACAAACAGAAGCCTATCTTTCGGGGATATGTCCTTGAGGCCCCCCTCGAGGGACCTCTAGTCAGTGTTTTCGGGCTTCCCCTAGCGGCAATGGGCGGATAACATGTTGCTCCTCCTCAAAAATCCCTCCACCATTGTTGGGAAGCCCCTTCTCAAAACTACGAACCGATGTGGGATGTTGGAGTTGGTGGATATTCCTCCTCGCCTCACGGAAGGAAGGAGGGGCAAAAAACCACACCCGGTTGAAGTTAAGAGAGATGAGCAGCAGTATAGGTACTTCATACGAAGGTGAGCAGCAATATATGTACTTCACGCCTTCCGGTGCGGAAGGCACTCGAGGCCCACCCCTCGTTTCCTCGAACCGACAGCATCAGTAACAACAACAACAACTACAATAACATAACCCCAGTTAGCAGGGGAGGACTTCATAAGAGGAGTCATGACCCCGCTCGAAAGACCATCGCAAGAAAATTGTATAAACATGGGCTTACACCATGAAGAACGAAAAATCAGAGATGAATGAAAGGGTTGAGTTTATTGAAGACAAGGGGAATGAAGTTTGAAGCCAGGAAGTCCCCTATTTATAGGAAGTCATTAACCCCACTAAATAAGAAATCAATGCTTGGGGGAAAGTTAACTAACGACGCCATTATTGCCCCTTTTGGAAAATCAAAATAGCAGAACGATCAATGCCCTAGGGAGACGGTTCAACGGGACGCTTCAAGTCGCCTGATAAGCTCACGTCACAGATATGACTTCATCGTAAAGGGTCCGGGAAAGATCCACATCGAGGTCGTTTCTTATCCTCTCATTATAAGAAACGCGGGGACTATATGTATACGGTTAAAATCTGGAAGGACGATTTTACGTCTATTTTATGATGGCCGATTCACGCATAGCCCAAAGCCCGACCTCGGTGGCTCCTATAATTCGACCTAGGAGGACATGGGCCCAAAACTAACATAGGAAGCAACACAAGGACCTAGGCAGGCAGCCTTGCAACGAAGTACGATCCCGTACTTGGGCATTAACTAGCTGAATCAGTCGAAATCTTCGTAATAAATGTTGATGTACTATGTTTAGACCCTCCCTACTATATAAAGGGAACCTTTGTCATTTTGCAACACACAATACATTGAATACAAGACACAAGAACATTCTATGCTTTAATATCAAACATCCTCTATTCCTCTTTATTAGTCCATTTACTTGCATTTATTGCTTCCTCTTACTTGTTCTTCATTTATATCTTATCATTGATAATAAATAGTGCATCTCAAGGCCTATAAGACTGATATAGCTCCATCGACCACCCGATATAGGTCCGAATCTCGATTTCAGGGAACCTCGAGGTTAAGGTCGAGCCTTTGACCTAAGGCATTCTTGTTTGCTTTCCTTCAGCTTTTTAATCGCTTTCCCACTGTTCTATCCTAACACGTTTAGTTAAACTGTTCAATAACCGGTATTAAGATAAATCACATATTTTTAGAACCACATAACTAAATATCATTGTAGTTACCATTTTTACGGTAAACAAGTATCGAGTAACCCTTGGTCAAATCTATCCCTCATTCTGGCGCATCATCAACCTGATCAGATTCTTTTCAAGCAAGGTCGAGGGAATAGACTTCACCCTAGATCATCTGATAAGACTATATAGCCCACGCCTTTATCGAGGTGGGCTAATAAAGCTGTAGTGTCGGGCTATGAAGACATTGTTTTCAAGTATTTGTTTACCTTGAAAATGGTAATTACAAATTATATTCGATTTTGTGGTTCTAAAAATACGTGATTTATTTTAATACTAGTTGTTAAGCAATAAATGCTAAGTGTGAGTAAGGAAAGTGAGATAACAGCTTAAGGACAGTATGTTATGCAAACCGAACAGCTGTGAATCGGGGTGAAACGAGATCTCGAGCTAGCCCGGGTAGGGCCTCCAAGTCGAGCTAGATTTCCTGAAAGAAGGCGATCGATGAATTACTAACAGTTAGGACGGCCTCGAAAGTGGCCTATTATGATCAATGATGAGTAATAAATGAAGAACAATAAACGAAATATAATAAATGTAAGCAACAATCAACAGAGAGACAGTAGAGTATGTTTGAGTTAGAGAGCAGAGAATGTTTTGTTCTTATATTGAATATCATGTATGTTACAAAATGACAAGGGTCCCCTTTATATAGGAGGGGGAATCCCAACATAGTACATATGCATTTATAACAAAGAAGAGCAACTGGTACAACTATTTAATGTCGAAATACAGACTTGTACTATTCTTGCAGACTTGGTCAACTCTAACCACATGCCTTTTGGTAATTTCCCGCTTGTCCATAATATTTACCGATTTAGACCGCCCCGAGGTCGAGCATGGGGAATCTACAATGTGCTCCATCGGGGGTCGAACCTCGAGCTGTGCCTCGAGCCTTCTGAAGATGGGCTATGAAATGCCGTATACAGATAGTCCTCGCGTTTCTTAGAGTGAAATGGTAAGAAACAGTATTGAATTCTTGCCTCTTCGATACTTCCACCATGACGTCAGCCCCGTCAGAGCATTAAATGACGTGACTCTAAGGCTGCGTAGAGGTCGCGGTCAGCGTGATTATCGAGAAGTCACTGAATCATTTTTGGTTCGACCTTTCCACTTCTGAAACGTTGACCAAATGGCTTCTATAAATACCTCAATTGTTTGTCATTCACATTATTACAACATTTTCAAGTCTTCAGAGCTTAGTTCTCAATTTTCCTTATCCATCTACTTTATGTGCTTGTTTCTTCATCTTCTTTCTTTGAAATTAATTTAGAATCATGGCAAAAGCCTCCAAAACCGTACTTCAGAAAGAGGTACCACTTCTTCACCACGCCCGTCCAAGGGAAAATTGAAAACACCTCCAAGTATCGAGCAATGTATCCCTGGTACTGTTGATACAATCTACGATTTTACCATCGATAAACCCTCTTTGACTCCGAGCATATGCGAGCCCATGTCTCGGTACATTAGTCTAGTAACCGAGGTGAAGAGGGTAATGACATATTGCCGCTGGGGGAAAGCGGTGCTATTAGAAAATCCTTTGGCTGAGGAAAGTATAGTTACTCATAAAGCTGGCTTCCTCGATGTATATATATATCCCTTCACTTTAGGCCCCGTAGATTGTTCTTCTCCATCGATAGACCCAGTGATTCTCGCCTTCTGTTGTCAATAGCGAGTGACACTCGGTCAGATTTATCCTTCTTTCTGGAAGATTGTTTATATGCACCGATACTTCTCCAACCAAGTCGAGGGAATGACTTTCACCCTCGATCACCTGATCAGATTATATAGCCCCGTCTCTACCGAGAGGGCTTAGTCAAGCTACAACGTCGGTCTGCCAAGGCATTCTTTGCTTGTATCGAAGAGGACAAAGACAGGGGATGGATGAGCTGGTTTGTCAGATTTAGAACCTCGGACATCATCCCCGACGATAGGATGCCATTCTTGGAGGAATGGAACATGAAACGTAACTATCCCCGCATCGAGCACATTTCATTACCCCTCTTTCTTCTTCTGAATTGATTTTCTTCTGATTATGTAGCCACCGTTTGGTTCCCTGGCGTGGTGCAGGACTTTTCGGGATGGATCAAACTATTAGACTCTACTTTTCCATACAGCAAGCACGTTTGGCGTGATTTGGCCAAAATGTGGTGGCAGGTCAAGAACCACGAGATGTTTTTGTCATTGTCATTTCCACATTCTTTGCAAGTATTTTTTGTGGCAGTGAGTTTGATACATCGTGCCTTTGCAGGCCTCAGGGAAGGCGTGTCGATGATACCACCTCCTCCTGGTGAAGAAGAGGTTTTGAAACCCGCCAAGGGTAAGAAGAGGAAGAAGGAGATGTCAATTGAGTCTCCAAAATTAGAGAAACCAAAGGTCCGATAGTCCAAAAGCGAGGCCACGGTATTGACTTTGGCTGCTGCAGAAAGTCTTTGCACTGAAGACGAAGATGATGATGACTGTCTCCCTTTGGTACAAAGGGTAAGCCGAAGTTCTGAGGCTTCAAAAGTCGCTGGGCAGAAGGCTGCTTAACTGGAGGTGGCCGATGTGGACCTGCCCCGTGCTGAAGAGGCCTCTAAGGAGGGTTCAGGCGCAGTCTCCGAGCCACTCTCTAGACATGGCACAGTCCGTGTTGATTAGTTCGTAAGGCCTGATTCTGAAATATTTCGGAGGCAGGAAGAAGCCCCGATGGAAGTTGATGTCGTGGGCGGCTTTCAATTGGGCCCGTTATTTTCTCCTGGGAGATAAGGGATGCCCAGAGCAGGGGTGCTGTCGATGTGAGTATCTCTCGGGGAGATGATGAAACATTCAGAGATTATTTTGAAGGTGTTGAGGAGGAGACCGATCTCGATTCCCCTATCGCTCTCGAGGAGGCCGAGAGACTTCAAAAGCAGGTGATCTTTTTGATATAATATTTGTCTTTCAAATTTTCACTCTTATTTCTTTAACTTTCTTTCTTTGTGTTGTAGGTCAAGAAGTTGTATGAACAAGATTTCTCCAAGATGTATGATGAGCTCACTTGCCGTGAGGTGGAGCTCGAGAATCTTGCATCGGAACTAAACGAGTTGAAGGCTCTTCATGCCCGAAAAGAGGATGAGCTGGTTGACCTTCGAGAATTCTCAGAGAAGGTGCTCCAAGAGAAGGCCGACCTAACCGAGCAGGTAATCTAACTATGTTGAACTCATCTTTTATTGTCATTGCTTTGAGATAATTAGCTCGACTTGGTTTTTGTTAATTGGGCAAAAAGATGCCCTAGTGGGGCAGCTCCGGGAAGAAGTTGTGGCCATGGACACCAAAATCCTTGAGCTGAAGTGGAAGAATGATGCCATGACCTCAGAGAGATACATTCTTGGAGGAGATCTAGCCTCGACCCAGGGTCTTCTCCGAAAGTCTCGGGAGGAGGCTACTACACTATTCGCGGCCAAGTCTGAGGCCAATGAATATGTATCTTCGTATAATAGGGATGCCACTACCGCTAATGATCGGGCCAGAGTGATATTTGAAAAGGCCGAGGTAAAGCTGACTCAGGCGGTTGCTCATGCTCGTTTGCAAGCTAGGAGGCAAGACTTCGAGGAAGCGAGTGCCAGAGGTGTCGATCTCTTTACTGTGATTGAAGAAGCCAGGGCCTTGGAGGAAGAATCTGCAGCTCCAAGCACTTCGGATGAAGGCTCTGGGAGTGACTCGGGCATTAGTGAAGGCGAAGAATAGACTTGCTCGCCATTTTTGCTTCTTCTTTTCTTTTCTTTTTGTATATTGGCTCCTCGGGGGAGCTTTGTAAATGTATTTTTGAGAATGCAAAAAGACTCCTTTGTTTCATGTCTTCAAATTTTTCCCTTTGTGTTTATGCAAAAGTTATTCTTTGATTTTGAACTTAACTCCTTTGAGCTCGAATCTTGTAGTAACAGATATCCTAGAGATCAGGCACCATCTCGAGGTTATCTTAATATGGGGATCACGATCCCTCGAATGCTGTATGACAGCGTCATTCATATGACATGACTGTGAAGTGACCGAGAAGGCGAACAACCACCACTGGCTTGGTCAAAATTAATTGGCCTTCAAAGTAGGCGAACAACCACAACTGGCTCTATATATGTATTTGCTTTCTTATTCATTTAAGGACTTTGCTACTTTGAGAAACTATCCCTTTCACATAGCTTTTCTCTCTCGCACCAGTTCTTCTATTATTTTAGTTTAAGGTTTCTGCTTGAGTTTTCATCTCCTTTTTTCTTGTTTCACCATAGTTAGGGCTGCCATGCCCTAGTCCACTCAGCAAGAGGAGGGAAGTTCTGCCCCTGCTTCACGCCCGACCGGTGGTACACCATCGACGTTCGGTGAGCTGACCTCGAGCTGCTTCATCTCGAGGAGGGACTTTACGTTAGAATGACCTTTCAACATTCAGGTCCATCGGGAGCACGCATCGAGGTTCATCCCATCAATAGGGGAGAAACACCTCGAGGCAGTGAGGAGAGACTGTGGATGGGGAGAAGAGGTGGAATTCCAGGTTCCTTCTTTGGAAGAGGACATCATGGCCACATATAATGGTTTTTGAATGTATACACGTTCCCTTTTATGTTGGGCCCTCTCGATAGAGTCGTGCTCGAATTCTGTCAAAGATATAGGATCACCCAGGCATAGGTTCACCCGTCATTTTGGAGGATAGTGTTGATGATAACTTTCTTTGCGGAGAAAGTCGGGCTCGAGTTTACCCTCAGCCATCGCATCAGTTTGTACCGACTTTTGCATTATGAGGCCTGATTACTGTACGACGTTGATCCACCCGGTCCTTTGTTGCTAGTGATGAAGAATATGGGGAGCGAGGGTGGATGAGTCCATTTGTCCAAGCGTGGACTGTTTACATTATCCCTATAGAGTTCTTTCCATTTCCTGAGAGATGGAATTTCACACGTAAATGATGTACTTGTGCTTTTATCATCTTTGTTCTTAGTGGAAGCAGACTCCGTAAAGATGTTTTCTTTTCTTTTTTGTAGCAATCTCGTGGTTTCCATACGAGGTCCCCGACCTGGCGGACTAGACTCGGAAACTGGCAGCTTTCTCGACTTACGATGAGCGTAAGTGGCGAGACTTGTCGAAGGGTAGATTGGAGGCAAAACATCACGGTGAGTGCCATGTGATTCCTTTCTTAAGGAACATTTCCTTTTGTGTTTCCTAACTACCTTACTGCAGGCATTGAATAATTTTCCGAGATGAGACAGTACCCTATTGGAGAGGAGGAAGGATCGTCGACTTTGGGGCCGAAGAATGATAACAAATAGAAGGAGTCCTCGGTTGGCGAGGAGATTTATAGTGAGGCAAGGCCTTCCCAGAGGCGTAGAGGAGATGCAACCATTGAGGTAGGTCATGCACCCATCGGCCATTGTGCGATCATTAGTGCAACAGATGGGAGTGACCACACATCGATGGCTCGGACCGAGAGATCTCTCGAGGTAGCTGAGCCTGCAGTACCCAAGGTTTCTGGCCTCGGGATAGTGGTTCCTACTTTGCCACCGTCTTCTTCCCCCATCGAAGGTACTTCAAGGGATAAGGATCATTTGCCGCTATCTTCTCCTTCCGTCGAAGGTACTTCGAGGGATAATGATCTTTTGTCGTTATCGTCGAAGGTACTTCAAGGGATGTTCGGGGCCAGGGGCTGCCTAAACCAAGCGGGATATCGATCGATCATATTCCCACCGAGAGCGGTTCAACTGGGGCCAATGAGAACAGGCCAGTAGATGCACACTCAACTTTTGAGGAGGCCCAACGACTCTATTCTGAGGTGAGTTTTGGTTGACTTTGTTGGTTTTTCAGCTTTGTATTTTCATCTTTCGAAATGAAGCTTCTTTTTTCATAGGCTTTCAACAAACTCAAATCCGAGTATCTTCGCTACAAGGCTCGGTTGCGAAAATCCTTGGACGGGGAGAAATCCCTCAGGCTTCTATGTGATAAAAGAGCAAAGGAGTTGATACACCTTTTCTATGAAATGAATTGAAGTCAGAACTATGAAGGCCGCCTCGAGAGATATGTATCCTTTGTTTTGATGGAATGCATGTTTCCTCTCCTATCTTCGGAGATTAATATTTTGACATTTCAATGGCAGAGAAAGATGGAGGACCAGGAATTCCTTTGGGGCAAAGTTGGCAAGGCTAACCTCGAATGCAATCAGTTGAAGGCACATGTGGAGGCTCATGTTGCGGCCAAAAAGAATGCTTTGGCCAAGGCTTCTGCCCTCGAGGTGTAACCTCAGATTCTCGTGAAAACAGCTCGGTGAAGACGAGAAGGATCGTAAGGCTCGAGTCTGATCTTTTGAAGATGAAGGACGAGGTCATAGACGCCGGGGCTAAAGCTAAAGAGATTCGAGATAAGGCTAATAGTAAAGTGGTTGTCTATTTAAAAGACACTGCCGATGCTCGGGCTGAGGTGAGCTGAGGGAGGCTTTTGATCGGGAGAGTAGAAGCAATGAATACGCCCGATGTAGATCCCGGAGGGAAAACCTCGAGAAGCAGACTCCATAAAGATGTTTTCTTTTATTTTTTGCAGCAATCCCGTGGTTTCCATAAGAGGTCCCCGACCTGGCGGACTGGACTCGGAAACTGGCAGCTTGCTTGACTTACGATGAGTGTAAGTGGTGAGACTTGTCGAAGGGTAGATGGAGGTAAAACACCACGGTGAGTTCCGTGTGATTCCTTTCTTAAGGAACATTTCCCTTTTTGTTTGCTAACTTCCTTACTGCAGGCATTGGAGAATTTTTTGAGATGAGACCGTGCCGTCTTGTAGAGGAGGAAGGATCGTCGGCTTCGGGGCCGAAGAATGATAACAAACGGAAGGAGTCCTAGATTCGGGTACTTTACTTTTTCACTTTCTTTATTCCTTCGCTGACTCGTGCTCTTTTCTCATGATGTAGCTTCTCCTTGTTTTCCCGGCGCAATTCCAGATCTCAAAGGCTGGGTTCGGCAACTGGCCTCCACCTCTACTTATGCCGAATGTAGCTGGCGCGATTTAGCTAAATGCCGATGGGAAGCCAAAAACCACGGTGAGTTCCTTTGTTTGTCCATCAAATTATTCCTTGTGGTATAATCCTTACTAACTCGGTTCCTTTACGTGCACTCCTTGGTGAAAATGTGGTCATGAGGCTACCTTCGCACGGGGAGATGGAGGCATTGAAGCCAAATAAAGAGAGGACTTCCCCTTCTGATACCCCCAAACCAAGAAAAAATAAATCTCGGAAGCCTAAAGCCGAGCCCTCTGTTCCTTGTATCGATAAAGCGGGCGACGAAGGCGACTGCTAGCTGGTAGCTCAAAGCACAAGATCTATCCAACTGGTGGGGCTTGAGGCGGCTCCTCCTCGGCTCGAGGGAATTTTGGAGGAGGGTCCGAGCAAAGTCCCTGAGCAACCGGGTGGTGAAGATTCCCTCTGCCGTGATATCCAGCCGGCGGATGTGCCCAAATGGTCTAGCCTTGAGGCCTTTCAGAAAGAAGATAATGTCCCAAGTGATTCACTTGGTATAATCAACTTCTGTGACTCGTCGCTTTGTCCCTCATTCTCCGAGGGGAAATTCCAAGAAGCTCGAGCCATGGGTACTCCTGATGTAGGACAGGCCCATGATGGGAATTACATATTCCGGGATTGCTTCACCGGAGTCGACGATGGTCCCGATCTAGATGCGTCATTCGTGTTTGATGAGGCCCAGCGGTTTCTGAATCAAGTAAGTTTATTTTCTTCGTGTTTATATTCATGCTTACTTTATATTTCTTCAAGCCTGACCCTTTTCTTTCTATACAGGCCATGGTGCTTCATCGAGAAGCATCTTAAAAATCCAAGGCCAAGTTATCTCGATACGAGGCAGAGCTCAAGAAGCTCGTAAAGAAGAGGGATGGCCTTAAACTCCTCTAGATTCAAATGGAGGAGGAGAATTTGGCCCTTTGAGCTGAACTCACAAAGGCTCGACAAGATTGGACCCATCTGGTCGAACAGGTAACGTTTTTGCAGTTTCAGCGGAAGGGTGAGCCGGTGGAGCAGCTTCAAAAGGAGGCCAAAATGAAAGAAGCCAAAACTCTTGGCTGGAGACAGCATATGGAGCGCCTCACCTCAGAGAAGGACACACTTCCGACCCAACTGGCATAAGTCGAAAGCCAGCTCCAAATTGTGAGGGAGGAGAACTCGGCCCGAGCTCGGAAGGTTGAAGAGCTCGAGGATAATCTGGCCGCCAAACTTTCTAAGGCTAAGCATGAGGTAGAGGCATTTCTGGCCTAATATCGAGCTGATGCCGATGCTGCAAATCTTCGGGCATAGGAGATCTCCGCTACAGCTGATATTAGATTGTCGTGCGCAGTTTAACATGCTAGGAGGCAATCTCGGAGAGACGCTCTCGAAGAAATACACGCTCGTGGCTTCGACCTCTCATATGATATTGAAGATTCCAAAGTTTTGGAAGCCGAGGCCGCAACTTTTCTTTCCGATGAAGAGGAATCACAAGCGGGTCCGAGAGTGGAGATGGCGATGATGCGGCCATTGAATAAGCGGCTCCTGAATATGTGTTTCTCGAGGACGTGGCTCTTGGGATAGACTAGGCCTATAGGATTTTTTTTCTTTTTTATTTTTTTAATCTTTTTTGTGTAAGGCATTGACCGGCTGTTTATACATCATATTCGATATATGATAGAAAGTTTTTCTTTGATGCCTTCATAATTTACTTTTTCATGCCTTCGTTGAAATTTTTTATTGTTGTAGTTCAACTTGTGATTGAAATAAACCCTTATGCTTTTCGTTTTTACGAGGCTAAGTCCCTGAGTTCAGAACTCGTTTTAGACTTTGTCTCGGGTGCGGCTCAATCAAATTGACCGATGTCTTATCTTTAATAACCAAGTTCGAATGAATATTAAGTTTTAGGATAAAGTGAATGTATTGGTAAAAATTAGCTTCACACGTGTAATAATTATGATGACTCAACAATCCATGTGGAGCAATGAAGACACGACAACTGGACGAGACTTTATGAAGAGGTACGAGATAAAGAGGAACGGAACAACATGCCCACAGGGTAATCAGATACGGGAATCTTAACTTAATTGAGAAGGCGAAGAGACACAGTCAGAATGAATCAAGACGGAATAAAGGGTAGATCCGGGGATCTTCAATAAATGAGCCAAACGTTACATAATCTTTACGCAACAGTTACGATTAATCATTGTAACGCTACATTAATGTCATTATTATTCATTAATGCTCAATCACTAAAAAGAGTAGACGTTATATTAAGCAATTCCCTATATACTGGAGTAAAATAAAACTTGTAAGGACACGTTCGAACCATTATTGAAATTACTTACTTTTTACGCATCTTTACTGCTTTCTATTTACGAATTTACTTACTATTATTTCCATATTCTTTTGGTTATCAAAAACCGTGTTCTTCTTAAAATAGTTTTGGCAGAAAATCTAATTCTTTGGTTAAACAAATTGGTTCCGTTACCGGGGAATCTGATAATCTCTATTTTTTCTCAAACAAAATCCTGTGAATTATGTCGAACGCCAACAACAACAACCAACAGAGGATTGGAACTCCAGTTCCATCACCTTCAGGATCCCCACGAGGCTGAAGGGAACATTCCCTAGAGAGATCTATGACTCAAAACAATAATCACAATGGAAATGAACAAACATGAGAACAAGATCATGTAAAACAAATGGTTGGTGAATATGTGACTCAAGCCTTACAAGCTTTCATGAGGGGACTACCAGCTGCATCACCTACACCTCCTACTAATAACACCGCAACTGTGGAAAATCCACAATCCGGATTAGTAAACTCAGAAAGTAAAGGCACTCCAAATGAGTCCCACGAAGCAAGACCGGGAATATAAGGAGACGCAGAGTTGCTCCGTGAATTTGTAGACAGGTTCCAACGAGAAAGAATGTTGCTACCAAGGGTACCTGACAGTTTGGCAGCAATGACGTTTGCAAGTAATTTAAATAACAAAATCTCAGAAGCCACGAGAAGACTCAAGGAAAGCTTGAGAGAATTCCCAGCCATGACATGGAACAATGTCTATAACAGGTACAACACCAAGCTACATATAGAAGAAGACACCATAGCTCAATCAAAAGCTGAAGATCAAACCAGTTCTAGACGCTCCGAACTAGAAAGGAGAACAGGTAAGAACAGGCACAACCCATATATGGGACCTTCGGGATGAGACACTCGATCCAGGTTTGAAACCACACGGTCGAAATATTGATCGTCAAACAGAGATACGAGCTCATCCTCCTCAAGATCCAGAAAGGATCGAGAGGAACAGAATAGAGGAAATGCAAGAGCCGGAGACTACAACTTCAATGTAAGCACTTCTGAATTAATTACAGTACTGAGAAACATGGGCGATAAAGTTTGATGGCCCAAAGAAATGAGATCGAATCCAAACAGAAGAAATCCAGACTTCTGGTGCGAATTCCATAACGATCATGGACACAGAACATCAGATTGTAGATTGTTTCAAGGTGAGGTAGAAAAATTATTAAAACATGGCTATCTAACACAACTGTTTAGTGAAAAAGGTAAATAGGCATATATGAAGAACATGCAGGAACCCCTAAAACCACCCCCTCCAAAGAGAATAGTGAAAGTTATACACGGAGGAGAGGAGGTAAACAGAGTAGTATGCAAAAGAACATCAAAATTCACAATTACACACGGGAAGCGGATTCGTGAAGTCGTGGAAGCAGACAATATATCATTCGAAGACGCATATGTCAACAGATTTCTGCTTCCTCATAACGACACACTGGTAATATCCCTACTTATACATGACACTAACATGAAAAGAGTATTGATTGATCCAGGTAGCTCAGTCAACATCATTTTGTTCAGAGTTGTGAAAGAAATGCTAATGGAGGATCAAGTAATCCCAAAAGCACGAGCCTTATCTGTGTTTGACAACTCTACGGTCATAACAAAAGGACAAATTGAGCTTAGTACCTATACAGAAAGAGTAATCAAAAATACGAAATTTCAAGTCATTGATACCGATATGGCTTACAACGTAATCATGGGGAGACCATGGATCCATGACATGGAAGCAATACCATCTACTTACTTCAGGTAATAAAATTCCCTCCCAAATGGGGAATTCAACAGATTCGAGGCGATCAGCAGACCTCAAGGAATATAAATTCCATAGTACACTCTAACAAAAAAAGAGGTAGCGGAAGAGTCAAAAGATGAGGAAATCACCCAAACGGGTACGGAAGAAACTGATACCCAAATAGGTACTGTAAATACCCGTAAAATTTCATGTATAAAAACGATGTCCGGGTAGTTTCCCATGTTGTTATAATTGTAAAAATTCTAAAAAACATACCTTTTTGAAGTAAAACGTACCCCGGGACTTAAAAGATATAATTTCCCAGAAATGCGCGGATCTGCGGTCCACTATGCGATCGCATATCAGGTATGCGGACAACATAGTGGTCGCATACCTGGACAGCCTGTTGTCCATTTTGAGGACAGCTATGCGGCCCAAGATGTGATCGCATTTTGGAAATGCGGGCCGCATAGTTGTCGTATTCTTGCACCTTCATTTTTGCGGAGGAGGTTATGCGACGCACTATGCAATCGCATAACAGGTATGCGGACCGCATAGTGGTCGCATACCTGGGCAGCCTGTTTTTCCTTTTGGCCCAGTTGAGGGCCATCTATGCGATAGGAATGCAGACCGCATAGCAGGAATGCGATCGCATTCCTGACCGTATTTTCTGCTTCGGGGCTTCTATTTCTGATTTTAAAACCCGACCCCTAGTTTAATAAAGACCCCTCCCCTTCATTTTTAACACCTATATGACTAAAATAGAGAGAAGGGAGAGTGGGTTTAGTGAGAGAAAGTCTCCTTCATCAAATTGATCCATTATCTCTACTCAGGCCTGGAAGTTTATCGAGTAGTCGACATCTTCTTCACTATAAGAGGTAAGTATTCACCCTATTTCCCCAAACTCTCAGATTTTTGTTAAGAATAAAACACAAATAGGTTAGTTCTTGAGAATGAAAGTTGAGACCTTGCATGCATGTGAATGATATTCCATAACCTAGTAAAGGGAAGCAAATTAGAGTAATCTTTCACTAAAAAGGGTTTAGTTAATCTAAGGGATCACATAGTGTTTGATAAAATGTCCAAATGTATTCAAGATTCCTAATTCTAAGGTAAATGTATCGCATTGTGAACTAGATTGACGGTGCTAGACGGTTCGGTGAAATGTGATAGAAATTAAAGGGAATTCCGATTCGAGGTATGTATGGCTAACTTTAATCTTTGTGGAGTTACCTTGTTGGTGTTCGAGCATTCGGTATGAGTTCCTAGCTTATGCATATGTGAATTGATTGTTCTAATGTGTTGAGATGTAAGATTCTATTCTCTGATTGTCTTAGTTGATTTCTATGCCACTATGCCATATGAGATTGTGAAAAAGAGTGATTTCTGGTGTTTACTCTATCATGTGCAAAGCTTGATCAATGGTGAATACATTGGTGTGAAAGGTTGTACTTCCAAACGGAAGAAATGATAACGAATCCAATTGGTTGAATGTATATATGTGCTAAATGTTGTGTAGTAAATAATGGAAAGGAAATGTGGATTTAACTAATTGAGCTATATGTTGATGGCATACCGCGTTTGACTCACTGTTTGGTAAAGATTTAGGTGGCCTTGATTTCATATGGTTATTTGGTTGTTACGAATGAATGTACTTAATGATGAGAACCTTTGTGATTGAATTGTTGGTTGATGTTGCTACAAATGATGGGAAGTAAATGTGGACTAATTTTATTAAGCTAAATGATTATGGCACACCGTGCATGACTTACTATTTGGTAAAGACTATTGTGAACACATGATTGTGTGGTTGTTATGAAATTATACTCTTGATGATGTGAAGCCTTGTGATTGAATTGTGGGCTGTTATTGTTGCTATGAAATGTGATTGTACGGCGGGATCGGGTTGCGCGCCGCAACAGGAGGAATAAGGGTGATATGTGAGAAGTAATAAGGGTGGAATGTAATTGTACGGTGGGATCGGGTTGTGCGCCATAACAGAATGTAATAAGGCTGAAATGTGATTGTACGGTGGGATTGGGTTGCGCGCTGCAACAGAACATAATAAGGCTGAAATGTGATTGTACGGTGGGATCGGGTTACGCACCGCAACAGAACGTAATAAGGCTGAAATGTGATTGTCCGATGGGATCAGGTTGCGCGCCGCAACAGGAAGAAATAAGGGTGGATTGTTGAGAAGGAATAAGGGTGGAATATGATTGTGTTGAAATAAGAATCTGTGAAACTCTCAATTGTCCTTTTTTGTATCTCTGTGCAATAATTTTTTGGTTTCTCTAACTGTCTCTTATCTGTGCATTGTTTGATTCTACTTAGAGTAAAGTTTGTTCATACATACCATTACTATTCAACGGTACTAACGTCCCTTTTGTCCGGGGAGCTACTTCTTTTATATGGATGTAGGTGGTTCCATAGCAGGAAGCTCGGTCCGCCGATAGTGGTGCCTCCTCTTCATCCCTTCAGCAGTTCTGGTGAGACCCACTTCCTCTCGGGGGCGTGTGTAGTCTAGACCGTCTTTTTTGTATATATTGTGTCATTAAAGGTATAGCCGGGGCCTTATTGCCGGCAAGTTTATGTAAAACTCCTAGTACTCTTAGAGGCTCCGTAGACACTGTGTGGGTTGTATATATGTATTGTGGGCAGTAGTTGTGTTTGGTCGAAATCGTGGTCCGTATTGGAAAAGTTGTATGTATTATATATGTTTTTGGATTATCAAAAGTTGAAAGTTAAAAGAGGAAATGAACTTATGTTATAAATAGTACTTTGAACTTAAATTGGCTAATTCATATGGAACAATGTATATTGTAGACACAGGGCAGCGCGTTGGGTAGGAAAGGCAAACTAGGTCCGCTTGACCAGGATCATTCGGTTAGACGCCGATCTCGTCCTTTGGTTTTGGGGCGTGACAGGTACGGAAGATGATAGCCACGGGAAGGTTAACCAAATCACCACAGAGGCAACATCAAAACATACGGACATGGATTCCAGACCTGATGTCATTCAGGAGCCAGAAGAAGATGAGCATTTAAAAACAACTACTAAGGAGCTCGAAGCTATCCCGTTGTTCGAGCAGGAGCCTAAAGAAAAAGTTCATATAGGCACGAGGCTAAGCCCCACGAGAAGAGGTAAGTTAATTGAATATCTACAAGTTAACTCAGATTGTTTTGCTTGGTCCCATTCAGATATGACAGGTATACCTCCAGAAGTGATGACTCATAAACTAAATGAAGATCCATCCTTCGTGCCTGTCAAGTAAAAGAAAAGAAATCAAGGACCATTCAAGAACCAAGTGATCGATGAATATGTACAAAAACTCTTGAAAATTGGTTCCATACGCGAAGGGAACTTATTGTTACAAAGTCATGCCTTTTGGCCTGAAAAATGCTGGAGCCACGTATCAAAGGCTAGTGACCAAGATGTTCCAGGAACATCTAGGGAAAACAATGGAAGTATACATTGATGATATGCTGGTGAAATCAACACAAGGGGAAGATCATTTCCAGCATCTTTCAATCACCTTTGAAATCCTGCGCAGGTATAACATGAAACTAAATCCAGAAAAATGCGCCTTTGGCGTCGAATCAGGTAAGTTTTTGGGTTTCCTATGTATCAACAAGGGGTATAGAAGTAAATCTTGATCAGATTAAAGCTATTGATGAAATACCTGATATACTTACGAGCAAAAAATAAGTTCATAGACTAACAGGAAGAATTATAGCCTTAGGAAGATTTATCTCCATGTCTTCGAAGAAGAGTTTTAAATTCTTTTCAGTTCTAAAAACGCAGAATCAGTTCGAATGAACTGAAGAATGCCAACAGGCTCTCAAAGATCTGAAGGCCTATCTATCAAAACCCCCGTTGTTGTCTAAACCAAAAGAGGCGAAAAGGCTATATGTCTATCTTACCATTGCAGAAATTGCCGTAAGTGCAGTACTGTTAAGGGAAGAAAAAGGTAAACAATTTCCAATTTATTATGTAAGCAAGTCTTTATTAGATGCTGAAACTAGATATCCTTATCTAGAAAAATTAGCCTTAACTCTAATCATGGCAGCTAGAATGTTGAGACTATACTTTCAATGTCACCCAATCACTCTTGTGACCTCGTATCCACTAAGAAATATTTTGCATAAACAAGAGTTATTAGGGAGATTAGCTAAGCGGGCAATAGAATTAAGAGAACATGACATAATATATCAGCCTAGGACTTCAATAAAGTCTAATATTTTCTGATTTCGTCGTTGATTTTAATACTAGCATAATCTTTGAAGTGGAAAAAGAGTTACAACTCTTTAACGAGGCTAATCCAGGAATATGGACCCTATTTACCGACGTCTCTTCTAATGTAAAAGGAGCCGGTTTGGGAATTGTTTTAATATTACCTACGAGTGAGAAGATACGACAAGCCATTAAATGTTATCCCATAACTAACAATGGTGAAGAGTATGAAGCTGTCATTGCAGGGCTTGAACTGGCACGAGAACTCTCAATTGAGCAGATCATGATCAAAAGTGACTCTCCACTAGTGGTAAACCAGATACAAGGGACTTATACTACTAGAGAGGCTCGGATGCAACAATATCTGGAAAAGGTACGAGATCTAGAAAGGCAACTCCAGTCATGGAAAGTTATGCAAATACCCGGGGAGAAAAATGTAGAAGAGGATGCATTGTCTAACCTCGCAGTAGTTACCGACGTAACAAATAAAGACAATGTAATTGTCATACACCTATTTCATTCAGCAATCAACCAGGACAAAAATGAGGTAACATTTAACAATTTAACATGGGAATGGAGAAATAAAATTGTAAATTTTTTACAGAACGGTACCGTGCCTAAAGATAAAAAAGAAGCTCAAGCACTTCGCCAGAAAGCTGCACGGTACTGCCTAGTTCGTGAAAATTTATACCGTAAAATGTTTGGAGGTCCCCTAGAAAAGTGCCTTGGATCCAATCAAACCGAGTACGTGATGAAGGGAGTGCACGAAGGACACTGCGGAAACCATGCAGGAGCAAGATCCTTAGTCAAAACCCTAATCAGAGCAAGGTACTATTGGCCTAAAATGGAGGAAGATGCTGAGAACTTCATAGCCAAATGCGACAAATGTCAACGATATGCTAACAACATGCACCGGCTAGCAGAATTACTCCACCCAGTGGTGTCACCATGGCCATTCATGAAATGGGGCACGGATATAGTGGGACACTTTCCCCCAGCTAAAGGAAAGGTACGATTCTTACTCGTATTAACAGATTATTTCACAAAATGGGTAGAGTCAGATGCTTTTAAATAGGTGCCAGAAAAAGTAGTGAAAAGATTCATATGGCGACATATAATATGCCGCTTTGGAATACCAAAGGAGATTGTATGTAACAATGGCCCGCAGTTCATAGGCTCACAAATCACAAAATTCTTCGAAAGTTGGCAAATCAAACGAATCACTTCGTCGCCATATCACCCTGTGGCTAATGGGCAAGCCAAGTCAACAAATGAAGTCATTGTCAACAACTTAAAGAAAAGGTTGGAAAAGCTAAGGGAAACTCGCCTAACGAATTACCGGCAATATTATGGGCTTACAGAACTACTGCAAAAAACAACCACGGGAGAAACTCCATTCGCACTTGTCTACGATTCAGAAGCTTTAATACCGGCGGAAATTGGCAAACCAAGCACAAGGTTCACAACAAAAACGGAAGAAACAAACAACGACGAGTTGAGGACAAATCTGGATTCGCTCGAGCAAAGGAGAGAAGCTGCACTAATACGTATGGAAACCCAAAAATAAGTTATAGAGTGATATTACAATAGAAAACATATTTCAAAATTGGAGACTTCGTTCTTAAAAAAGTCTTCCAATTGACAAAGGAAGATGGTGCAGGAAAGCTAAATCCAAATTGGGAAGGACCTTACAAAGTCCGTGGCATTGCTGGAAAAGGTGTTTACGAGCTGGAAACTATGGACGGAAGAATCTTACCAACCAGTTGGAATGCCGTTCATTTGAAGAAGTATTACTTCTGAGTCAAAGGAATATCCCCGGTCAGGTATCATTACGTTCGATTTTACTTTTGTACATTTAAAATTATACTAACCATTTTAGATGATAGGCAAAAAGCTAACCCATCACCAGATGATGATATTAGACCTGCATAGACACGAGGAAGTAACTGAATTCCCGGTCTAGGGTTACAACTTTCTGATGGACATTTTTAAGGGTTAAGCAGTCATCATCTAACTATATACCTTCGAGTCCTGTATGTTTTTCCTTTTCAGGAAGTGGACCACAAGGAAGGAATAGTCAAGTGCTCGAGATTTCATTCTTCAAAGCTCAAACATTTGGGGGACTATACAGTATGGAAGGCAAAGAAGAAGCAAAGAAGACTATCAAAAAGTCAAAGCTCAAGCCTGAAGATCCATGTTCCCAACAAGTCAAGTACTATGAGAAAAATCAAAGAGCCAAAGACAAAAACACAAAGCGTGATTCAGAAACCATTGAAAGACATATTCGTAAATGTAAATGAATGTTTCAAAAAAACATATTCGTAAATATAAACGAATGTTCACGTTAAAGGCAGAATATTAGTTACGGGTAAAAATGCATATCCTTGTACTTATTCAAAAACTATTGTAAATGAAAAAAATTACGGATGAAAAGAATTACCCTTGTATTTATTCAAAAAACTATTGTAAACAAAAACAGTTATGAGTAAAAATTCATACCCTTGTATTTGTTTAAAAATTGTTATAAATGAAAAATAGTTATATCATTGTATTAATTCGGAAAAACTGTTACAAAAGAATAAACAGTTACAAGTACAAGTTCATACCAAATATGTTGTAAGAAAAACAGTTACAAAAGAGTTATGGCCGATACACAAACACATGTAAAATGTTATGAAAGTTCGAAATAATGCAAAAACTTTCTTCAAAACATTGTTAAGAAAAATATGGGAAATTCCTATATCTCTTTTGTATATTTACACCATTATGAAGTTGAGACGTCTTCTTCATTAAGTGTCGATCAAAAAGGGTCCTCTTTTATAAATCGTGCCTATTACAAAAAGGTATGAAAACTTTAAGCATTATTTAACGCAAATTCAAAAACTAAGAGATAAACCAAAAACATCGAATAGAAAGCATGAAAAGACTTAAAGAGTGAAACAAAAACTCAAATCAAAAGTCATGCTAATATTTATATTAATATATTACGGCAAAAAACTAAGTGTTAACTTAGTCTAAGCCGGCTTTGTATATACATAGATTGCCCCTAAGTTGTTAGTTGGGGACATACAAAGGATCAAACTTCACCCCCAATGGGACCGGGTGTAACCACCAATTGTTGCAAATAAAAAAAGGGAGAACCAAGTTCCATAAAATCTTTTCTAGATGGGGGGATTGTCTTTTCTTGCAGGAGGAGCAACTTGAGACGGCGAGACACGACCAGCATGGACCTCAGCCTCAGGTGAAGAGAAATTCTGACTTTGCTGAGACTTCTCAATCATCTCTCCGGTTTTAGTAATTTCGGCTTCAGAGTCAAAACCCCCTTCGCTCATTTCCGTCAATGTGTCAAGACGGGCATTCAAATATGCCCAACTAACATCGACGATTGCGTTGTCTTCAAGAGACTAGTAGTCCTTCTCCCATTGTTCAGCTTCAGCTCTTAACTCATCTCTTTCAGCCACGACAGCATCATGAGAGGCCTGTAAAGGAGCGAGGGATCTTTCCAGAAACAGGACCTTCTCTGAAGAGTTACAGAGGTCTTCTTGGGTTTGGTGAGCAATTGTACAAGTTCACCGGAGTACACCTCCTTCTGGTCCAACAAAGTCTTCAGGCTCCTAATCTCCTCTGTGGCACGGAAAAGCTGCTCCGCAAATGAAGACTCTAAGACGCTTTTGTCCTTTCCTGCCTGGTTTAAAGACGCCTTCTCAATGGCCAGTTCTGCTGCAATAACCCTAACTTGTCGCTCCAAGGTACACTTTTCCTCCTCCATTGCCTCCATGTCAAGCTGTAAACTCTCGTACTGCTCCTTCCAATTATCAGCCTCAATTTGGAAGTCAGTTTCTGCTAGCTCCGTTTGAATGACTCTTTTAGTTAACTCTGTGCCTATAAGATTGATCTGTCACGACCCAGAATCCTAATCTGAGTAGTGATAGAGCCCAACGACAGGGTTAGGCAAGCCAACGCAAACTACACCAAATGCTACCCTTCCCATTTAATTAAACAAGTCAGAGATTTCCAATTATTACAACTAACATGATACTAGCCTTGAGCGAAAGTAAGTCATAATAGATACAAAGCCGAGATATAACATACACATGGATATACATCCCATAACCCCAACAATATAAATACACTACGCGTGTGTGCCAGGAACTAGTGTCACTAGTGTCATGGGAAACTACTGAATATAAAATGACTACAATATATACAGAGTCTCCGTCTGAATGAAATGGACAGAGGAATACAACAAAAGAGCTCCAGGGTGCTGCTAGAAAGTCGCCGGGAAAGCATCTCACCGTGAAATATGACCACGCTATCAATATCCAGCACCGGCCTGATAGTCAGACGTGCTAGCCTCCGGACCTGTACAGTCAAGTACAGAAAAGAAAAGAAAGTTCAGCATGAGTACATATTAAATAAATATGTACCCAGTGAGTATCCCGCCTAAACTCGAAGAAGTAGTGACGAGAGGTCAACTCGATACTCACTAAGGTCCAGCAGTAATAACATATGATAAAATATGATGAAATACAGTAGGCATGTCAGGGAAATAAGCAACAAGTACATATACTAAAAGCAGAAAAATCCAAACAGCTACTGAACTTAAACAATAAAGCACTTTCAAGAGTAAGACCACCGAATGAAACAAAAATCACAAATTCTTAGATCCTCCGTGGCGTATGGCCCGCTCCCATAAGGTACTTTCTACACTCGTCGTGGCGTACGGCCCAATCCCATATTCATTTCAATTTCTTTTCAACATTGTCGTGGCGTACGGCCCAATCCCATATATTTCAATTACTTTCAACACTGTCGTGGCGTACGGCCAGATCCCATATATTTTAATTACTTTTCAATATTGCCGTGGCGTACAGCCCGATCCCATATATTTCACAATTTCTTTTCAATTCCGNACGGACCGATCCCATATATTTCAATTACTTTTCAATTCCGCCGTGGCGTACGACCCGCTCCCATATATTTCACAATTTCTTTTCAATTTCGCCGTGGCGTACGGCCCGTTCCCATATATTTCACAATTTCTTTTCAATTTCGTCGTGGCGTACGGCCCGCTCCCATATATTTCACAATTTCTTTTCAATAAAGCCTCAGAAAAATAATGCGATGCAAAACATAATTTCGTAGTACATATGGAATTACAATAAATCATATGAAGCATTACAAAGAAAACATATCAGGCATTACAAGAGAAAGAAAAAAAAACATATTTAAGGCATTACAAGAAAAGCATACAACGCATGATGTGGGCCTAACTACCCGGACCATAACAATAATAGCCTCTACGTACGGACTCTCGTCACTTAGCGCGCACGTAGCCCCCTAACAAGTTACACATAGCATATACATCACCTATGGGGACAATTCCCTTTTACAAGGTTAGAAAG